>CAODLS011111067.1:0-19540 GCA_948243855.1 Flueggea neowawraea | reverse complement strand
AAAATAATTACAAAATAGTGTAGAAAAAAGTATGTGAGAAAGATGAACTTTTTGCTAGACTACTTAAATTTCATCGTAATAATAAAAGATGAATTTTTTTCTAGACTATTTAAATTTCATCGTCATAATAAAAGATGATTTTTTTTCTAGACTATTTAAATTTCATTTTAAGAATAAAAGATGAGTTTTTTTTCTAAACTATTTAAATTTCGTCGTAAGAATATTTTCACCACAGAAAAATTTAAGTGGCTTTGTAGAAAAAAAAATTTAGAGGCTTGATTAGAAATAAAAAGTTTAAAGGCCTAAAAGGAAAAAAAAAAGTTCAAGGACTTCGCAGGAAGATAGATGCAATACTTTAAAAAGACATGACATCTATGTCATTAGGTTGCTTAATGTCGCTAGATGATGTATCCAAGTAAATGGAGTTTTTGTTAAATTGGACTTAATTGGATGAAATTGGAAAGTTGAAGGGTTTCATAGGAAGATAATGAAGCTTAGGGATTTAAGAGAAAAAAGTTACAAGTTCAGGGGCTTGGTTTTGGGATCGGATCTGATGATGATGAGATAAAGGAAAAGAGGGGAAATTATTAAAATCGGAGAGTGGACAAATTTGAGATGAAATTACAATTTTATCTTCTAAAAAAGTAAACTAAAAAGAAGATTATTACGTCATTATAGTCTTTTTAATCATGATTTAGGTAACAAAAAAGTAAACTAAGCTTGAAAATATTAATTATTTTTTGCACAAATTTATCAATTAGTTTTTTAATAAATATTATTGTATATATGCTATTTTCTGAATATGATCATTCATAGATTTTTTTGATATTTTTTATTATAAAAAACACAAGTACTATATAATATGTATTATATAATGCAGTTAATTTAACATGATTTGATATTGCTCGGGAGGACTCTAGCTCTGGTCGCCAAGGTCACTCCTCTTCTCCACAATTCTGGTAGATCCACCACCACTAACATCCAATCAGCTTTACTGCCCCGACTAAACCTCCCAAATCTCCGCCCCAATTTCCCAGCAATGGCTGCTTCCTCCGTTGTCAATCAAGCTAACGGTCCCACCAATATCACCCACGTCATCTTCGACATGGACGGCCTCTTGCTTGGTAATTTCATCAAACACTTGCTCTTCGTTCCACTTCCAACTCCTTTTTTTTTTCCCTCACCTTTCTTTTCCGCTTGATTTGAGAGATTGGGAGTTGATTTTGGTGGTTATAATTTGGAATTTTATGAAAGAACTGGAATTGGTTTTATTGGATATGTACATTGCAGGATCTCAATGATAGCTGTTTCATTCAAATTCTATTTATTTTTTTCTTAAAACACATTGCATTAGGTATTCTGATACTGTTTAAATTTGCGAGTAATTCTACCCAGAAGGCACCTCATAGAAGATTTCCCTGCAAAAGGACAAATGAGATGAGGGATCAATACCACTTGGCTAACTCCTATTGGTTATTCTAACTCATGTAGTATATAGCCCATTTGGAGATATTGATTTTTAGAAAGCGTGAAGTGGATTGATTGAGTCTATTACTTGATTAGATGTGTGGAACAGTATTCATGGATTAACTAGACACACGAGCAGGAATGACAATGAGAAATTTGGTTATCACAGTTGATCCGGTTGCTGCTGGATGCAGAAACTTATAAGGAGGAAGCATGGCGCATATAAAGAGAAAATTTGATCACACGGTATTCTGGAAGACGTAAACAAGTCTAAACAGGGAATAAACCACAAAGTCCAAACTTTTTCTGGTCCTTTTTGAGGCTGAGTACATATTTTGAGTTGAGAAATTGCTAGAGATGGGAAACCTTCTCACGTTTCTGAGTTAGTGTCTTGAACCAATTTGGTTCAAGCATGAGTTGCTGTAAAACCAAATGTCAATAATACATGAAATTCTTCAGCTGCCAACGGTTGCAAAGACACTAACAAAAAGTTAATGTTACAATCCTAGGAGGGCATTTTAGCCATGCGCTTGGTAACTTAGTATGTGTCCTGTTGTATGTGGTAAGAAATGAAATCAACTTTCTTGGAGTTTTAGGCTACTGTTCCTTTTTGTTGTCAGTTGTTTGCTTATTACACAGCAAATGATATTCAATCTGATTATCTCTTTTCTATGGTTCTGTATTCTTTCAAACTCTGTTATTTTACTTTTTATAGCCACACATCACTTCTCAAAACATGAATTGCTTACTAGGATTTCTTTCTACTCACTATGCTGCAGACACGGAGAAATTTTATACTGAAGTGCAAGAGATTATACTTGCTAGATATAACAAAACTTTTGATTGGTCTCTCAAGGCAAAAATGATGGGGAAGAAAGCAATAGAAGCTGCTCGGGTCTTCGTTGAGGAGACTGGGATTAGTGACTCTCTTTCGGCACAGGACTTTCTTGTGGAAAGAGAGGATATGCTGAGGACAATGTTCCCGACAAGTAACCTGATGCCAGGTATCATTTGTAGCACTATAATAATAAACGAGAGTCATTCTCTGTACAGATTTGTACGGCTTAAGTATCAAAAGAAGGCAGGCTTTTGTTGAATATTTTTCTAGATTAGAAAGAAGCGTTCAGCTTAATCTGGAATTGGATTCATTACCGAGTGGTTTTATAAGTATGATTAATCCACCATCTTTGTGAATCAACCAACCAGAATTTTCCTAAGCATCTAAAAGCAAGAGCAGTTCATGCATGTTTTGGAACAATAAAAAAGGACCTTTTTTACTTGCAGCTCTTTATCTCTTCCCATCAATAAAATATTAACTCAGGCAAACCTTGCCCACTTTTTTGATTCAAAGTTCTTCTCTTACTAGCTAACACATTTTTAAGAACTAACTGCTTAGACTATTAACCCTTGTTATTAGTAATATACAGGGTCGGCAAACTGTCATAACTTGAGAAGGAAAATACTGTTTCATCCTTTCAATCCACTTATAGTTTAATTTTTTTATCATCATCTGAGAAGTCAGATGAGTGCATTTCTTTTATTATTTACCCTTTTCCTTCTACTTCTCAATTGCTTCTTGTATAAAAAGAGAAATGAATTAGTTTCTTCATAGGGGATAAAGAAGAATAGTCTTTGTTTTCCTTTCTGTTATTTTATTTGACTGATGATTCTTCTCTTGTAATTAAAATAGTTTTTGGTTTTCTTTTCATTTGTTTTTTCCAAACTGATGCTTCTTTTATGTTTTTTTTTTAATAAATATGATTTAGGTGCTATTCAGTTGGTCAAACATCTTCATGCTAAAGGAATACCAATTTGTGTGGCAACTGGGTATGTTTTATTCTTTTCATTTCATGTATTGGTTTGATATTGTTTTTCTTGAACATTCTCCTTTACTTGCTTGCCATCTTATTTGCAATGTTTTTTCTGAATCAGTATTATTAATTTTGAAATCTAATTAGTAGGATTCTATTTTCAGTTCTCACAAAAGGCATTTTGAATTGAAAACACAAAGACATGATGAGCTATTCTCATTGATGCATCACATTGTTCTTGGAGATGATCCAGAAGTTAAACAAGGCAAGCCATCGCCAGATGTTTTCCTTGCAGCAGCCAGGAGGTTTGAGGTATTGTTTTGTAGAGATTCTGTTTTTACGGTAATTTGATGGCACCAAAATCTTGACTGGATATAGGCTTTACCTGTATTGCTTTTGTATCAAGCAATTTCTGGTGCCAGTTACTCCAACAACGAGTAAACAACATAAATCTGTGTATTCACAGGGTGGCCCGGTAGGTCCCAAGAAAGTTCTTGTTTTTGAAGATGCACCTGCTGGTGTTCTTGCAGCCAAGAATGCTGGGATGTAAGTGCACTGCTAATTGTCTTTAGACATATATTTTGAAATTGCTTATGATTCCTTAGTCTTGGTTGTATGCTTTCTTGATATGCCATAGTTCTGTCGTTTTCTTTTGGTCCATAACAATAGAATAGTTCTGTTGATGTAGACAGGACTATAACATAACTGAGTGTTTCTGAAAATCCATTTTCCCTGCATTTTCTTTTTCTGCAGCAATTTATGTTGCACTAATGATAGCTGCACTTTCTGTTTTATTAATAAGCAACTATATGATTAAGAATTATTGTTGTTTCTACCTTCTAGCTGATGTAAGTTTGGAATCATTAATTGTTGTCACATTAGTATACTCTTGATAACAACTACATAATCAAAAAGCTCAGCATATTTCATTTGAGGTTTAAGAATAGGCATTGCTAGTGCATCCTCAAAATTAGAAAATGTCAGTCAGCAGGGTTAAAAATACTCCGCTGATGCCTGGTTCATCATGACTACAACAAAAGAAATTGGGGAAAAACTAAAATGCAGAGAGCCTTATTTCTCTTTTTTCCCGTTACTGTGTTTTACAAATTTTTCTATTCTGTTTTTAGTTATAATGTTGTGGATCATTCTCTTTTCTCTAAATCTTACTCCCTATCCAATTGGT
Organism: Flueggea neowawraea; assembly: GCA_948243855.1. NCBI lineage: Eukaryota > Viridiplantae > Streptophyta > Magnoliopsida > Malpighiales > Phyllanthaceae > Flueggea > Flueggea neowawraea. The sequence continues at coordinate 15,079 of CAODLS011111067.1, read as the reverse complement.
AACATGATGTTTTACTGTTACTGAGCAAAATAGTGCATGAATTTTTTCTTTCGCAAATATAATGCAGGTCAGTGGTAATGGTTCCGGATCCAAGGCTGGATAGCTCTCATCATGACGTGGCAGATCAAGTTCTGGGATCGCTATTGGATTTCGATCCAGGTTACTGGGGCTTACCTCCTTTCGAGAAAGAGGAAAGCTAAATTAGAAAATTTATCAGCATATGTGTTTGAATAGTGCAGAAAGGAGAAGCCTTTTAGTATCCATCATTCGATTCTATTATGTTCTTTATTACACATTTCATGGTTCGTAACCATTGTTCACTTCTTATTGCCATTGTTTCGTGGCCTATTAACAGACGTAAATCGTCCAGGCTAAACTATTGTTGACAGGAAGAATTCCTTTAGAGAATGGAATTCTGCACTTCATTTTAGAGGGAAGAGAAAAGATAGCATTTTTTAGATTATGTCAATTTATTATTTATGAACTCTCATTGCAGGAATCATGGCATCTGGAACTAGTGAGACCAGTTTAACATCTCCCGTTTTTATTTCATTAAGATGGCTTGATGTATAAGTAACAGATCGTTTGGCTCGAATTAATTATAAAAAATTGCATGGAATTCATATGCAGTTTTAAATTGGTTATTTGGTTTGTGAAGACCTGTCCATTTCTGTTATATGGATTCATTTGCTGGGGTTGTTTTATTTTTTTTTGGCATTAATAGCGACGGACCTGTCGTCATTTGAAGGAGTTCTTGAAAAGGCAATTGATTTGGGGTTTTTCTATTGAAAAATTCGTCGCTACCTTATAGCAAATTGTCGCCAATGCCATGTTATAAAATTGAAAGATAATCCAGTAATTTCAACAGAGTGAATCAGTCGCAAATCCGTTTGAGGCATTTGAAACATACAACTAGCTGCATGTACTTATTATTAGGGTTTTCAAAACTGAGGGACAACTGGTAGGATTAGGCAAACCTTAGGGACTACAGATTAATTATCGAAAAGAACATTGCGAATCCATCTCCCAACCGTCTCTGATTCATTACCCTACTATCTCCCGCCTTTTTCTCTCGGCCGTTGATCTCAAACATCATCGCTCATCACAATTCTTGAAAACATAACGCCCAAAATCCCCGTCAATCTGCGATTGTAATCGAACCATGTCGATGCAAGTGGAAACGAGCAGAGAACACTGCAACTGGTCGAAATCGGAGGGAGGTTCTTGGAGCAGGTAACTAGTTTAACTGCCAAGATCTTAGTGTTTTTACTTGAAGTCGTGGATTTATATTAGAAATTAGCTTTTCTCGTTTCTAATTGAATTTTTGCCCGGCTTTTTTATGTGTTTTCTTGTCGCTCGGTACATTCAAATAATTTTGATTTTTTTTGCAAATTATCATCCGAAGTTCTGAGGAGGAGGAATTCAGATTTCCTGGACGCCAACAACGCAAGGCGAATTTGATATTTTGCAGTCCTGAGGAAGAAGCACGACGAAGAGAGTTGAAAAACACACGCCATGTTCTGTTGTTTTAATTTTGATCGTATGTTTTTCTTTTATTTTGGAAATAATCATTTGAAGCCCCGAGGTGGATGAAGTTAGATTTGCTGCGGGCTCACAACGCAAGGCAAATTCCTGGATTTTTTATAGTTCTGATGAGGAAGAAGCTACAAGGAAGAGAGTCGAAAAACACATGCCCAAGTAAAAGATTTCACTCTCTCTGTAGTTCTCTTAAACTTGATTGAATTTTGAAAATTTTTATTTAACTGCATATTATTTTCATTAAATGTTGGAAAAAAGGTAATTTGTAGATTCCAAACCAGGGCGGATGTCTTATTATATTTGGGATTTGATTTGTGTTTTGCTAACTTCTATTTAAAGTTTTGACCACTTTTTTTTGGATGTGTTTTCTTCTCTAAATCTGTTTGTTTCATTCTAGAGATTTTGACTGTAAATTTTTTCTTTAACATGATCAGTCAAAGTTCCATGGAAGAAGAAGGCGGAGGAAGATGCAGGATCTCGAACTGTAAGGCAGAGGAAGAAGATACGACAAGGTGGTCCGAAAACATAAGTCCAAGTAAAAGATTTCTCTCTTTTTTAAACTTGTTTGGGTTATATTATTCATTTAATTAATTAGTATCTATTTTGTCGATTCTTTGAAACATCATACATCATTTATGTCGAAGTTAATTTTATTCACGCTAACTGAATTTTGTGATCCAGTTTAATTTGGTTACTAAAGTTTAAAATCGTTCAAATAGTTATTCAATTTTGCTAAAAAATTCAGGAAAGTCACTCTACTATTTTTCTAGTTACAGCCTGCGTATTAAATATAAATTTTGGCGTATATATATACGTATATGTATATATATAAGCGTGTATATATATATGTCACGATCTATTTCTGGATCATGACTGGCATACAAGACGAACCGTCTATAGTAGCTCGGCCCATCTCGCACAAACCTGAGAGTGTAGAACTTCTGCGCAACTCAAATTCATTTAAATAAATAAACAATATCGAATAAAAACTCAAATCTCAGTTAATAAGATAAAACATATATAATATCAGATGCCGAAAATATTTCAAATTAAAAACAGTTTGTAATAACAGAAATATGAACACAACCTATAGAAACCCGGTGTGAAGCATCTAACAAATATACAAACTGGGCTCGATTAAAAGAATACTCACTGCCAAATCCAACGATGCCTCACTGAGTATCCAGGCCGAGGAAGGTTACCGAGGATAAAAAGAATCACTTGAAAAATTGAATAAAAGTAGCAAATAAGAAAAAGGAAGGGGGTAAGAAACAGTTTGGGATAACTCTTCAGATCGGCTTTGGGCCTCACGTAAACTGTTTTAAAAACAGTTTGAAAATACCACAAGCAGATATAGTCAAATATACATATGGGTGTATACACTATAAATAAGTAATAGTGTTTCTAAAATCCATTTTGAAAATATTCGCAGACAAAGCGTACAACATACACTCATACATTCAGGAACTAAGTAAAATCTTTCAAATATATTTTGAAAATTTATCACAGCTAGTATACTTTCAGAAACAAAGTGAATTTTTTCAGAAAACTTTTTAGTTAATCAGAAGTTCCAAAACAAAGTCTTAAAACCCTTTTTCTTTATCGAACATTCCAAAACAGAAGTGGAAAACCTTTTATCATATAGGAATTTCCAAAATCAGAAGGTTGCCTCATAGGCATGAAATAATGCCATTAAGGCAAGCAACACCGAGCAGGTGAGTATAGCTTCTAAGGCGACAATAGTCACTAAGATAAGTATAGCCATTATGGCCCTGGGTAGCCACTAAGGCACAAAGATATATATACACATGGCAACTAACGCGCAAGGATAGCCCTCCGGACTGTATCCCGCAATGGATCTAAAATAGAGTCAAAGTGGTTTTGCTTTCAAGACTTTTATCAAAGTGATATTTCAAAACAAACGAATATGTCACGACCCATTTCCGGACCATGACCGACATACGAGGCGGACCATCTATGGGAGCCTAGCCCATCTCGTACAAGACTCAGAGATTCAAAAATTCTACCCAATTATTCACTTATCAAAACATCTTTTTGATAAAAAAAACCATTTATAAGAAATCATATAAGTATAACAAAATAAAAAATATATAAGTATAGCAAAATATGGTGTAAGTAAAATCAAATACATGATGAATATATCGTAAATCAATGTGGCCAAAATTCAAAAAGAATACAACCCAGTAACCCAATAGTATTCTGGTTCGAAGCTCTAAAACAAAAGGAGAAGCCCGACCAAGAGGGCATCACTATCCAAAAATACATGCACCTCACTGAGCTGAAATGTCAAACGGATGCTGAGCCAAAAGTCAACTTGTAAAATAGAAACGGGATAGACAAAGAAAAGAAAGGGGGGTCAAAACCCAGTGAGGGACAACACTCCAGAATGACTTATACGTGCCTCACAAAAACTGGTTTTGAAAACGATTCAAAAATACCACAAACATGTATAAGGAGGTATACATACATATACACACTACATGCGTAGTAGGTTTTCAAAGAAACATTTCAAAAACATTTACAAACAAAGCAACCACATGCACTCAGGGAAAACGATACTACTAGTATCAGTGTCAAAAACAAGGTACAAATAATATGAGTAGTCTTAGAGTCAAAAACAAATTATACGTAATATCAAAAATCTCAGAGTCAAAAAAAGAGTATATGCGATATAGGACCACTAATACCATGGTGTGGTCTATGCCACCCAATCAAACTGTATAATAATCGTGGACTCTGCCACTAATCAAAAACAAATCATGTGTCGGGCCAGGACGCATGGCTACTGGCAACCTTAATAGCTGGGCCATATCAAAGAATTGGTATACCAGAGGCCACGTATCCCATAGCATAGGCGTCCTATATCAGATCTAAAAAATATGTAGTAATATAATTTACAGAAATAAGCATGCAAATCAGAATAAAAAACAGAGAGAGTATATATATATATAATTTCAAAAATAGATGTTGATTAGTAAAACACATAACCAGTTTATTAATTAGATCGAGCCTTAAATTAGTTCAATTTTAAAATATATGGCAAGCACAAAAAAAAAACAGATACAGTTTCAAGACACAACCTATGTGTCTAAAGTTGTCATCCACTCGCCTAGATGTCCAAGCTCCACGGTCAGGCACCACTGTCAAGCGGCTGATCCCGCTGACAAGAATAATAAGTTGAAACAAAGATATCAGAAACAAAACATATCAGAAACAAAGTAAGTGAGACACTAGTACTGTGGTTGTACCAAAATACGTGTACATGCATATGCAGGCACAGACGCTCAACAACGCCTAAAACTCATTTCTAACCTCAAATATCACAAACATATTCAAAAAAATTCCCTAGCCTAAGCAAAATCACATTTGACTCCTAAACGCCAAATATCGCATTTGGTTCTCAATGACAAATCACACAAACAATCCAAATTTCGATTCACCTGAAGAAAATTGAATTTAGACACCCATAAAGATAGATCTCAACCTCAGGAACATGAATCTACCATTAGATTACCAAAAAACAACTCAAATTCCTCAAAGAAATCTCTAAAATCCAACCAAACCTTGACCCATTCTCACAACTCGACAAATCTGTAAATCCAAGCATGAATCAAGTATTTCTAACTCCAATCCATCAAGATATCAAAAGTAACTCCAAATTTAACAAGAAAATCATCAAAACCGAAACCTAGCCTCAAACGAACCTATATCGACCAAACACAAAAAGACCAAACACAAAAACTCACCAAAACCAAAGCTACTTCTGGTGATTCCGACCTCCAACATCCATGTTCTAACCATAATCAAACATCATTCCAACAGAAAGAAAATAATCCGAACAAATCCCCAATTTCGGCCATAAACCCTAAGTGAACAAATCAGGGTCAAAAATGAAGAAAGAAGTAATTAATGAGTGTTTCTTACCTCAAGAATTGAAGTGAAAGCAAAGATGAACAAAGGAAGACGAAGAGAAATAAATGAGAGAGTAATTTTGGTGGTTGAAGTGAGTTATGTCCGAAGAAAGGGCATATGGGGGTATTAATAGACCCATATGCCGAAACATTGTGTTTCACTCAAAGTCACCCAGAAAAGGCACATCTACGTGCATAATACTCATTCTATGCATGTAGTTTCACCCTCTGTGTGTGTAATACAATACACAATGCGCGTAGATGGAAGATCTAGAACACCTCACCCCAGCTCCAAAATCAACGTGCGCACCATGGTTAAAATGCACGTAGATGGCTTCGCGTGTCCGTGGTTCACACCCAAATGATGATCAACATGCACAGAAGCTCCACAACACACGTTGACAGTCCAAGCACGTTCACGTCCAACTCAAACAACAATCTGCGTGCGTAGAACCCCCTTCAATGCACATTGATGACCTTCAACGCACAAAACCGCATCCCAACACCTTCCAAACTCAAGGATAAAAGTTCCCAACATCCTAAATCACTTCGGAACCAAACAGAAAGCTATAGGATTTCAATTAGAATAGGCGGGATATCATAACATATGTGTACAAAAGGTTTACAAATAGTTGACAAAATAAATTTATAATTGATTTAGTGGATTAAATTCGATTGCAATTAATTTTTTTTGATAAAGTGTACATAGGTTCACACAGGGTGTACAACAGGAGTACAAAGTGTATACAAAAAGTGCACATACTTCATTTTCTCAAAAAAAAAAAAGAATTTGTGTTAATCTTTATGTCATAAATGAATTTTTATATTCGTGTTAAATTTTTAACACTCTTAAAACATTAAAATTCATGTAGTATTAAAATTCATTTAAAATTTAGTATTCAACCATGTAATTATGCAATTTTTAGGGACTGATAGGGTTGTAAATGAGTTGAGTTACTCGGCGTTCGGCTCAATAAAAGTTCGTTCATGACTCGGCTCGTTAATAAATGAGTTGAGTTTGAACAAGATTTTAAGTAAGAATCAATAAACGAGCCAAACTTGGACACCCAAAAGCTCGGCTTGAAAAGCTCACGAACATGCTCGTTTATGTGTTCATGAACAATGTTCGTGAACAAACTCGTTTATAGGCTTGTTTATACATATATATGTGTGTATGTATATATAAATGTATATATGTTTATATATGTTTTAAACTAAATTAAAAAAAGCTTATGTTCAAAATATTATTTAATATTTGAACCACATTAACAAAAGTGCAAGGTTGCACTAATTGACTTTGCTTATAAAAGTATAAGCATGCTCGCATAAGATCTAATATTATATTGATATTGTAAAATAAATTAAAATTTCTAATAGTTTTTTTTTTCAATTGCATGCTCATCATGACTTTATTGAACAAATATAAACTTAAATGTATTTTTTAGAGCTTTTGTCCAATTTAAGCTTGCAATTTCGTTTACAATTTTATTTGAGTATTTGTTAAGCCGAGCTCGAAAAGTTCACGAACAAGCTCGTGAGCCTTGTAACGAGCCGAGCTTGAACAGGATTTTGAGCTCGAAGAAAATCTCAAGTTTAGGCTCGAGCTTGCAAAATTTTAACCGAGCCGAGTTTGAACACTCTAAAACTCGACTCGGCTCGATTACACCCTTAGGGACTCATGGTAGACCAGATGCTAACTTGTAATTTTGGGAAACTTTAGGACATAAAATGAATGGACGGACAGAAAGCATAGCAATTATGTTTTAAAACTCTAGCCACCGTTGCTTCTTAACACTCCTCCCCTCTGGATCTAACGTAAACTTCGATTGTCCTCAACGCCATAGTGCAGTGAGGGAAGAGAAGATTGCAGGGCAGAGCACGACGATGGTGGAGGTCGAGAGAGAAAGAAACTTCCATCGAGATAGAGAAAGAAAACGATGAAGGAGTCATCTTCATCGAGAGCAACGAAAGATGAGATAGAGAGAGAAAGAAATTGTTGTATATATAGAGAGAGAAATTGACGAAAACTGCCGTTGCTAGAGGAGAAGAGAAAGGAAGAGAACAAATAGAGAGAGAGAGGGAAGGGGGAGGGAGAGAGAGAGAGAGAGAGAGAGAGAGAGAGAGAGAGAGAGAGACAAGAAATTGCATAAAGAAATATCTAAAAAAGGGTGTGAATTTTTCAAATACTTTTCGACTGCGATTGCAATCGAACCATGTCGATGCAAGTGGAAACCAACAGAGAACACTGCCACCGGTGGCAATCGGAGCAGAGTGATGGTTATTGGAGCGGCTAACTAGTTTAACTGGGAAGATCTTAATGGTTTTACTTGAGGTCTAGCGTTTGATATTAAAAATTAGGTTTTTGTGCTTTTCATTTCTTCTGGAATTTTTGCCCCACTGTTAAAAAAATATATACTGGAATTTTTGCCTGCTTTTTTTTTTTATATGTTTCTTGTCGCTCGGTACATTCTAATAATTTTGAATTTATTTTTTTTTATTTTGGAAATAATTATTCAAGGTTCTGTCGAGGAAGAAGTCAGGTTTCCTAGACGCCAACAACGCAAGGGGAATTTGATATTTTATAGTTCCGTGGAAGAAGCTACAACGTAGAGAATCGAAAAACACATGACCAAGTAAGAGATTAGGGATTTGATTTGTACTTTGTCATGTTCTGTTTGAATGTGATTTTAATTTTGATTGTATATTTTTTCTTTTATTTTGGAAATAAACATTTAAAGTCCCGAGCAGAGCCATCTTAAGACCTTTTGGGGCCCTAGGCAAAAATGATTTTAGTGGCCTTTTATAAATGGTATATATATTATTTAAAATTTATTTTTCTCACTTTTTGAGAGGCAAAATCCATAATTAAATTTTTATATTCAAGTTTAGAAAGTAAATCTTTTTCAATTGATAAAATAACCAAATTGCTTAATCTTTCTTGTGAAATGGTTAAACATAGATAAAACTTAATTAATTTCAATTTTGAAAAACTTCTTGATGTTACAATAACTAGAATAGATAATAATATTCTATAAGTTATCCATGAATTTGGAAAAGAATTTACCTTTTGAATGAAATTCAATATTACAAGTGGTGTCTTTAAATATGTGTTTATAATTTCTTTTAAAATTTTTAATTCATAAAATAAATCTATACCATCAATGTCAGAATGCATATCATGTTTTAAAAAATTTTCAAGATTTAAAAAATTTTGTTTCAAATTATCATCATCAAGAGATTTTAGCTTTCTACGTTATAAAAGAAACCAAAGTTATTTTCATATATTTTAAATTATTCAAACCTAACCTGAAGAGAGGAAATAGCATGATCAACTAAATATGTAAAATAATGAATTCTAAAAGATTCTTCTCTAGATAAATTTATCTCCTGATTTTTATTCTCATCAAATTTTTTCTTTCTTTTTATTATACATTTTTCACGAAATTTTTTGTTTATATTCATTTGCTCAACCATCTCTTTAATAGAAATCATAGCAGATGTAAACCTCTTCTCCCTAAAATTTTTAGAAAAAAAGAAATAAGACCTTTTAATTGTTCTATTGCAACAACAATGTCCATATATCTACTTTGCAAAAATTTACTAACTGTATTAACAACAAACAATATATCATACCAAATATTCATGCCTAACGAAAATTCAAAATTTTCAATTTCATAAGTTACTAGAGAAATAGCTTCACTTTTTGTTTTAGGATCCTCACAAGTTTCTGCTAATTGATATAAAGTATCTCTTATTTATGGAGTTTGAAATTTAATTGCTTTAATACTTTCAATACGACTTTTCAAACGTATTTGTGATAATGGTTTAAGTGTCAAATTAGAAACATGATCAAGTAAAATTTTCCATCTTTTTGTAGAAGAAGCAAATAATGAGTATATACATTGTATTACACCAAAAAAATGTCATAGCAGTAGTACATGAATTAGACATATTTCAAAGAATTAAATTAACACTGTAACACCCACAAGGTGTATAAAATGCTCTAGGATTTGAATCTAATAATCTTTTTTGCACACCTTGTTGTTTACCTTTCATATTAGCCCCATTGTCATATCCTTGCGCTCTTAAATCATTTAAATCAAGTTCAAGACTTTCTATTTTATTTGTTAGTGTATCAAAAAGACCTTGTCCAGTTGTAATTTTAGAAAATCTATAAAATATTCTTCTATTTTTATTGGACTCATTGAAATATCGACACACCTTAATATAAAAGACATTTGTTCTTGGTGATTTACATCTGGAGTACAATCAAGTATGATGGACAAATATTTAGAGCCTTTGATTTTGTTAATAATTGTTTTTCTCAATTCTAATGCCAAAAGATTTATCAACTCATTCTGTATATTATGACCAAGATAATGACTATGAATTTCTCTATTCTGAATACGTCTGAGGTGTTCTTGCATTACCAGATCAAATTCAGCAATCATTTCAATTAAGCTTAAGAAATTTCCATTACTATCTTCGTAAATCTTCTCATTTGTGCCACGAAATGCCAAGTTATTTTTTGATAAAGTTTTTACAACAACAATTATTCTTAAAAGTACATTCTTCCAATGCTCTTTCTCTTTATTTATTTTTTCTTGCAAATGTTTATCCATGTTTTTATTTTTAAGTAGTCTCATTTCAGTTTCAACCAAAATGTTCATATTTATAACATGTTCATTACTTGTTTCATCACTTTTAAGTTAAGTGCTAAGATTTTTTTAATCTCTACACCCACCGTTTGCCAATTGGTATTTAATTTCGAACTAAATAATTTACATCAAAAGCAATATGCTTTATCTAACATTTGTTATCATGTTTTTCTCTCTGTTTTATCATTTTCGAATATAATGAATTGAAGAAAAGTGTCTAGAATTTTTATCTATTGGAAAATTCTACAAAGTTTTAGGAATTTATATGTAACACTTTGTTTGCATCATATTTTTTTAGGGTTTTTTTTTTAACATTGGCCATTTCTTTATTTCTTCTTTTTTTTATCCTGTTAACAATGGACCATTTTTTAGTAGTAGTTTAAACTTGTAGAGCCCATTTTTATGCATTATAAACCTGTAGAGCACTTTTTTTTTTCTTTTTTTTATACTAACGATTGACCCCCTTTTGAAGTAGTAGTATTAAAAATTTGTAGAACTCATATAATATATATTAGTAGGAGGCCCCTCTCTTTTGGAGGGACTATACATAGGCCTTACCAGCTTATGCCTCGGGCCGAGTTTGATAGTACGTATCCCAATCTATTAGATAATTCAAAAAATGGGAGATATTTTCAAGAATGTGTTATCCTTGCTCTTATACAAGATACTATGAATAAGGTGAATGATTATGTGATATACATATGAACAGATTAAGAAATAATTTATTTGATTTTTGATAGCATATGCAAGATGCACAAAAACTTCTGACAGTCATGAAGATGTTTAGATGCCAAAATATAGGAGCGACATCATGGTGTTTGTCATGCAAATCACAAGCTCGCATTGAAAATCAGTGTTCCCTTGATGTTTCTTTGTAATATAGACCAATCATCTAACATGTGTACCTGTAACGGTAGACACAGTTTGGAAAACATGTGATAAAAGGTGAAATTATTTCTGGATGCAACGTTGGATATAGGTTTTCATACATTGACTGCTTTTGACGCAATTAGATCTCAATTTACCTTTTAAGTTTTAAAGAAGACAATTTCCATTAGTTGTTTGTTTTGCCATGACAATCACCAAAAGTCAAGGACAATCTCTTTCATATGTTGGACTTTGTCTCTCCTAGGCTATTTTATGTCATGATTAAATATATGTTGTTGTTTTCAGAGTAAAAAATAGAGCTGGATTGAAGACATTCATATGTAATAAAGAGGACAATTCATACAATTCTAAAAAAAGTTGCTTTTAAAGAAGTTTTCAAAATTTATAATGGTAATAAGCATAATAAATACGTGTGTTCTCAATTCAATATTTATATTTTTTTTGTTATATAAGTAGAAAAAAGTGCAATGATATTTTCATTTTCGTCGAAAGTAAGTTGTAAAAAAAATGTGTTTATATTTCAATTCATAAAGAAAAAAAACTCTCACATCATCGGCTGGTGTCATACTAATTATTTAAAAAATGTGCTGCAACTCACAATTTGACGTAAAAAGTCTCCCAAAGTTTGTTAAAATTTTACGAAATTAAGTTGCTTTTTTTTAGATTTTAATATCACATTTTTAATAAAGGGGATTATATTTTTTATTATGAAACCTTTTGATTTAAATTTTACAAAAGTTATAATATATATCATCTAATTGTCAATTTCTCTCTTTTGTCTCTATCTTTATTGCCTCACTTCTCTCTCTCTCTCTCTCTCTCTCTCTTCTAATCCCCGACAGTCCTCCTCTTTGCCTTAGACTCTCTTCCTCAATCTCCTTGTCAAACTCTTCGTTATCTTCGTCGTCTCCATTGCCTCCACATGATTGTTGTCGTTGAAAGCAGCAAAGCCTCATTTAGAAGACGCGCTGAAGAGATAGCCGATGTCGAAAGGAAACGAACCTAGCTACGTCTCTGGAAGATTGACACAGTGATGACGTCGATGAAGAACTGCGCGGCGAATATGGAAGACTTCAATGAAGAGCAACGATCACACGAAATTCAAAATACGAGACAAAGAGACATCTACGAAACCAGGAGGTTCAGTCAATGTGGCAGCAACAAAGAATGGCAGCTTCCTGCAGTGGCGATGTCAGGCATCAGGTGTCTCCAGTCACAATGGCAAACGACGCCTTTGTGGTGGGCGCTGGTGGATGACTAAGGTTCTAAAACCCTGATTGCAGCCCCAAACATGAAAAATTACATTTTAGTTTCTCTTAGTTTGGAAAATTAAAAAATAGTTCCTAATTTTATAATTTCAGCTTATCAATTATTATAAAAAGTTATAAATATTGAATTTGAACGAAGCCAATTTAAAATGTGATCGACTCTACTGCAACCGCATAATTATTGATATAGTTTTAACCTTCAAAATATTCCTAGAGTATTGAATCCATAAAGATGAGTACTAAATGTGATCTAATCGAGAATAAAAAAAAGAAAAAATTCATGATTTGGTTTTGATGTTTCGCTAAGCAAGACAAATTTAATAAAACAAACAAGGACAAGTGTAAATGGATGTAAATATAAGAGATTAGTTAGGACAATCGAGGTTTGATTGCTAATTCCTTCCTACTTAGTAAATGAATGAGACCAACCTTTGTGGGGTGTTCTTGCCTCGAAAAATCACTTAAACACCCTTTTGGGTTTAGTAAAGATAGTACTCACTGCTCATATTTAGTAGGCTAATCCCATCTGTTGAACCTAACTAAATTGAGTCATTTAAGTATCTCAGACATTTTATTGAACACATTGTGTGCAAGGTATATCTCTATTCTAAATCACACAACATGAATGCATATAACCTCTCCTAATATTCATCTTTTGATCCTTCTGTTAGGATAAATAAATAATGACAATTTTGAAAGCCGATCACAATCATCAACAATACGAAGTATGTCATTCAACCACAACAATTCAAACAACTTTAGATATAACCAATAAAACACAAAATCCATTCATTGCTAAGCAAGAATTCTTTAACAATCTACATCTCAACGTCCTAACCTATTAAATTACTCTTCAAGTTTCCTTCAAGAAGAATTGCCTTCTCTTTTTAGATCTTCCTTCCTTTTCATAATTTGAAGTGTTCTTCTAATGGAAAGAGAATGATAATGTAAATATTCTTCTATTCTATCTAAAGGTGTCTAAAAGAGCAAATTTGAGGAGTATTTATACCCCTTATAATGCCCATATAACCCAACATATCCAATAGAGTTCAATTTCTCCTTTCAGACACGTTCCAGGATGAGTAAGTTGTGAGACAATCCCACACTCATTAAGATGATTGTCAAACTCTTGGCTTAAATATTCTCCACCTCGATCGGATCGAAGTGTTTTGATATTCTTACCAAGTTGGTTTTGTACTTCACTTTTGAATTCCATGAACTTTTCAAAGGATTCCTATTTGTGTCTCATAAGATAGACAAATCCATACATACTGAAATCATCAGTGAAGGTGATGAAGTACAAATAACCTCATCTAATACTTGTACTAAAAAGTCCACATACATCAGTATGCACTAGGCCTAATGGATCATTGGCCCATTCACCTTTGTTTGCAAGAGGACTCTTGATCATTTTGCCTAACAAATAAGATTCGCATGTGTCAAATGATTCAAAATCAAATGAGTCAAGTAATTCATCTTTATGGAGTTTTGATACGCGTTTCTCACTTGCATGACCCAAACGACAATGCCAAAAGTACATTTGGTTTAAATCATTTGATTTTAACCTTTTATTAATATTATAGATGGGTTTGCTTTGTTCTATTTTTAAACCATAGAGACCAAAAGATGATGTCAGAACACCATAACAAATGTCTCCATTGTAAATGGAAGGATTATTATTCTCAATAATAAAATGAAAACCATCATTGCCTAAACAAGAAACATAAATAATGTTCTTACTCATAGTATGAACAAAATAATAATTCAAAAATTTTAAAACAGGTACACTAGACAAAGTCAAATAGTATGTCCATATAGCTAATGCAACAACTCTTGCTCTATTGCCCACTCGTAGGTCCACTTCGCCTTTCATCAATGATCTACTATTTCTCAACCCTTGCAAGTTAATGCAAATATGAGTTCCACATCCAGTATCAAATACCTATGAGGAAGTAGTAGACATATTGACTTATATAACAAAAATACATGAAGCAGAAGTCTCACTTCCCTTCTTCTTTAGCTCTTCTAAGTAGACTTTGCAATTTCTTTTCAAATGTCCATCGTCATGGCAATGAAAACAAGCTCCCTCTTTTTCTTTGGTTATTCTTGGCTTAGGCTTTAGGTTTGGATTTACCCTTGCCTTTGCCAACACTCTTTGGCTTAGCCTTGCCTTGGTGCTTGTCCTTTCCCTTTTGTACCAATAGCATGTCTTTTGTTTTGGGAATGCTCTTCTTGCATTCTTTAGCATACCAAGTAATTCGGTGATGGACTTATCCTTTTGTGCATATTGTAGTTCATGAAAACCTGGTTATAACTACTAGGGAGTGACCCTAAGATCGTATCTATGGAAAACTCATTTGATAGAGGAGTACTAAGTCTCTCTAGTTGATCAAGATGACCTTTTTATCTTGAGTACATGTGCACTCACCGAAGTGCCAAGACTCATCTTGCACTCATTCATTGTCAAGAACCTTTCTTGACGAGCTTGCTCTTAGAACATTTCCTTGATATGCCTCCACAGCTTCGAATTGCTTTTGCAAATCCATAACTATTGTAGCAAGCATAAGACATGTGACGTCCACTGAATCACTTAGATGTTTCTCATAAGCATCCTTTTGTGCTCTTAAGGGCATTGGATGCAGGTAATTGGGGAAATGATGTATCTAGGGCATGACTCTTCCTTTCTAAGTGTAACATCCCGCTTATTTTAGCAGGAATCTTGTAGTATTTCGAAGTGATTTTGAGTTGGGATGTTGACCTTTGAGTTTGAAGGTTGTGCTGCGTGTGTTTTACA
>CAODLS011111006.1:0-13957 GCA_948243855.1 Flueggea neowawraea | reverse complement strand
ATTGAAGATCCATTAATAAAAGTATATAAGGAATAAGTTCCTTAAGATCCGCATGACACCCAAAGTATGTAATCCCTTAAAACATGAACTTTAATAATCGTGAGCAATACATGAGCACAAATGTTGAGAGTTGACATTTGTAGTATCGTTGAGTGAGAAAACATGTTGGACAGAGAAGTAACTCACTCACACAGGTATTTATCTTAGTTTTTCTAGTTTGTTGGGGGAGAACTAAGATGAGAGTGATTTTGAATGTAAAAAGAGACTTAGAGTGCGTTCATAATCAAGAGATCGTCTTATATTTTACAGTGATGTATTTATTGTAAAAGGACAAGAAAAAATCGTACGAAAAAAAAATTACTTTATGGGTGATGAATGAAATTTATGGGAACTGATTGACCCCTTTTTTCTTTTTTTCCTTGAGAGAGATAGGAAATGGAAACTTGGAAGGGGGGCAAGAATTTATACACTATATATTCAAAAAAGCAATGTCAAACCCATGAAAATCTTTTATGACTATCAAATCATTGGAAGTGTTTGATGATAAAATATTGATTGGAAGCCAGCTTTCATTTTTGGATTGGCCTACACTGTACTGGAATCTTCAAAATATACTCTTAAAAACCAATCATTATTATCTGGTTTATTTTTTTTTGCTGGAGTTAACTTTATTCTTAATGATACATCTCTCTTCATCTTTTAGAGTATGTGCTTGTTGGACCGGATTAAAAGTCATCCTCCCATATTTGAGCCCATTCGTGTCAGTCTAGTAAAAACTATTTTAAGGTGGGGCTAACTCATGAGTTAGTTTTTATTATTTTTTAAAATGTCATAAATATATTAACTTTATAGTTATAAACATCAATAATGTCATTAACCTTATATAATATTATCATCAATAATGTTATTTTTGATTGGTCGATTTAATAGTTGATTTTGGTTTTGATTCTTTTGTTTGGTTTGTTCAAAAATTGATGTGGAAGGTTTTGGTTTTAGTTTTGGGTTTGGATTTGGGTCAAAATATGATGTAGATCCCGACATTGACAATTTAGCTGATTTTTTTTTTATTTTTTAAGTCTTTCACGCGCTTTAGTCAATTAAAAGATACGAAATTTGTTTGCATCAGTAATTAAGTTCTCAAAAATTATATTTTTTACAAGTTGAAGGAGTATTTAAATACTCGGTAAAATTAAAGGGATAACAAGAAAAATGAAAATGAGTTAAGGGAAATTTCTTTGTATTAAGCCAATGTTAAAAGCAAAAATAGATAGATAGAAGAAAATAAAAGCACTGATAAAAGAAAAATAAAAAGAAAAGAAAAGCCTTTATACCATTTAAGGCAACACTGAAATTTCAGTTAAAATTTAGAACTTCATACCATTTAAGGCAACACAGAAATTTCAGGATAAATTTAGAATTAGTTGAAGTTAATTGATTCATGACATGATCATTTCACTATGATTTAGGTAAAGCTTGGCCCATTGTTGTTGTTTTTTTATAGTTGTTGTGTATGAAATTTGAATTTATATGTTAGTTTGTTTTAATATGAAAGAAAGACAATTTTTTTGTCATTTTAATGTGAATAAAATGAGAAATAAAAATAATTATCTATAATCTTTACAAAACTCACCAATACATGTTTCATTTAAAGATACCAAATGGTGAATTGCGTGAAATTCATCTGTTAATTGGCATTATGTTGTACTCCGCCTTGAACTTTTTACGGTTACAGAAATATCCAAAATGAGTCGTATTATTGAGATATCAGAAACACCATTGCCTACATGGATGTATAATGTTATAATAATATTATTACAAGATTCTTTAGTATAATTTATCTTACTAATTGTCAATCAAGATTTTACATAATTTTTTATTTCTTACTAACCAAATTTTATTTGTTAAAATACAGTGCGGTAGCTCTTGTCTATATATCTGGCTTCGAAAATTATTTTAACTCGAGTCACTTATGTATCGAATCATATAAGAACAAACTCCACGATTCCGCAAATCTACCCCTACAGATTCTAATTTATATACAGATTTGCTAAATGAAGAATAGGGAAAATAGGGCATTATAATGATCTAGTGACAGATACAAAATTAAAATTTTGCATTTTTTTGTGAAAATTGTATCTATAGGGTTTGTCTTGAATTTAGACTTTTCCTTTGGGTCAAACGTTGACAAGTAACGCAAATAAAAACCGGCAGAGGAAACTGTTTCAACTCGTGAGAGCTCTCAATCTTGCCTGTGCTCAGAATCAGGTTCACATGCAAAGATGTACCAATTTAGTAAGAAATCTTTGAAAAATACGTACAAATAGCCAAGTACACCATTAGACTAACGTGTATATAATTGTCTCCTTTATGAAACTGAAAGCATTTATGATTAAGTCCTGTGGCCTGAATCAGTGCGTGGATCTACCCATAAATAATTGCGTCCTCATTATGAGACCCATATTCTTTTTCCATTTTTACGAAAATTGATCAACCATAATGTACGTAGATATACACTACCTAGTAGCGTTTATTTTCTTTTTGTTTTATTTGAGAATTGAGATTCTCTCAAAGTACAAATTGTTTTTTTCTGTATTCGAATTCTTTTCCTGTTAATAAATGAAATTCATCAAGAACAGTTATACATGAGCTTGAACTGATAAATGAGATCCAAAATTTAGTTACATTTCATTACATATGAAAACCCAAAAAATCGGTAAATAGAGTTTTTTTAACTAAAACTAAGAAGTTAAACTCCTTCTCTGTAGGATTCTCCCCTCGGGGCAAATTGTCGATGATTTTGTTGGCTGCATGGAAGGGCAAATGCCCCCGCCCCCTCTTTCTTGGTCGTTAGTCTTAAATGTGCATAGATTAACTATTAAACCATCAATTTGTTGGTTTTGATATTAATACTCACAAGCCTGCAAATCAGAGTCCATAATGGTCATATTATATAATTATATATTCTAATCATAGTGAGGAAAATTTTGGGATTCTGAAATGCTCATGACCTTTCCCATATTCCTATGAGAACATTATGATTGTGGAGCATTGTAAGTGATCAGTGGAATTGATCCCATCAGGGATTCTGCACAAAGTCTTCCATACTTTTAAGTCCTTTTTAAAGCTTCGGTAGGGCACGCCATGCAGCAGTATGGATATTCTCACTTACCTCCTTTATTGACTTTGATTGCTCATTAGGTTCTCAATTTGACTTTATTGACTTCAAATCTTGATTAAGAACATATAATATACAGCATTTCAGTTTCAGTATTTGATTCTAATAAAGACTCCAGAGTTGAAGAGTTTAGATCTGAGTAGCTTGTAGTTTATAGAAGCCGAGAACTAAGTCATGGGACATCTTTGAAACCTGAACTCTCAACTTAGCTGAGGAACTTATACTTTTTAGTATAGAACCCGAGTTTTGAAGACTCTGGAACTTGAAAACGATTCTTTGACTATAATTTCATTGTTATGCAAAACTAATACTAATTTTGTTTTTTATAGGTACTGTTAATTTTGTTTAAAAAATATAGAATTATAATTTAAATGGTAAAAATACGATAAAATGTCATGTATTAATTGTTGGGATCAAGTGTGGCTACCTGCAGAATAACGAGTAATCCCAATTGAAGAGTTGTAGACTTGTAGAGCAAGTAAAGGTATATTAACAAGGAAGTATAATAATAGAATACCATCAAATTTTAGCTAAAACATAGTGTCAAGTCCATTTATATATATTTTTTTGCCTCTGGGTCCTAAGATGTATAAACTCATATGGATATTCTCCATATTTATTTCAAAACCAAGAAATAAAAATAAAAGAACCTAAAGATAAATAAACCTTGCATGAAAGTTGGCAAAGAAAGAACTAAACATTCTTTTCAACAAGATTTCATGTCAGTTCGCACCACTCTCCCCCACCCAACCAACAACTGAATATGAGAGTGAGTGAATGAGTGAGTTTGATCAGATTCAGATCAGACGATACACACAAACACAAACACAGTGAAAGTGAAAGTGATTGTTAAGAGACGAGAGGGTCTCATCTGACTCACTTTTCACATTCAACTTGGTAAGCTTTTTGATTAAAAGAATATACGAATCAAATTATTAAGTATACTTTCTCACATGGTTACTTCCTAGTGGATGACACTTTACCTACACATTCACGGTTTGTACTTTACCTCTGCCAACTCTCTGCTTCACCATCATGCTCTATTTGCAGCCATATTCTTAGGGTTTGTTATTTGAGTTTGCTTTACATTAATTCATTCTAATTGTCTAAATACTTGTTCGCTAATTTACTACAATAACTGTTCTAAGTCGGTAAGGAGTCGTGAGTGCCATGATTTATAAAAGAAATTGTTTTACATTGATCATATAAAACATTTTTTTCTTAAAATTTGTGTCATCCCTTTTATTTTTTTACATTCTCAATAAGCTGTGTAACTTTTTAGTCCTAGGTTTGCCCTTAAAATATATGAGATTGAGAGTTCAATCCATTAAAAAAATATATCAATATTTTAAAGTAGTAGAAATATATAGTCAAGACGAAAGGGCTTATTAATGTTAAAGATTTTCGTTGTGTATTGGACTCTTATAATATACTAGAGCTTAGGAGTGTGATAACAGTATTATTAGAATGTCAACTTAGTTAGGACGTCATGGTGCACTCTTGATTTCTGATTCTCCAGCCTTTTATGAAAAAAAGTTAGCTGTTAATTAATTAACTAATTAACAGACTAATTACCCATAAACATTAACATATTGCAATAGTAATAGTACCAGGTCTAGAAGAAAACTGATTGAAGCACATGAAAAATGGTGTGTAGCAAATTGACAAGAGTAATGCAATCATAATTCTTGGTGGGTGAGGGCCACTGCAACCAAACTACCAGGCAGATCATGAGGCCACCACCGGTAAATTAGGGTATTTAAAACACTCACAAATTAATAATTAAGTTAATTAATATACAAGATGTATTTTCATTAATAGCTTTGTTTGAGCTGTAATATTATTTTTATTAAAATCCCCATTTTCTTGATAAGTCGTAGTCCTTGATTTTTATTTCTCTAAATTACAGAATTTTAGGAAGACCTTGATACAATCACATGTATAAAATGCGTAAAAACCTATGAAAGTAGACTATCAATTTTAATGTAACTTATCAATTATATTAAAATCCACATAAGTATTGGTTCGAACTTATCAAAAAAAAGTATTGATTCGACAAATGTCTTCAAATGAAAAATATTTACATTATTAATGAATAGTTTCTGTTTTTCCTTTTCCTTTTAACAATGGAGCTAAAGCTGCAGTTATAAATGAGATAGAACAATCTCGCACTGAATTACAACACTTAAAAAGTTAGAAAAAGGATAACAAAAATTGTGATTACAGAAACTTTTCCAAACAATTTTAACCTAAAATGAGTGAGAACACAATCTCACTTCCAAGCCTTAGTTTTATTCGCGGATCACTGAAATTTTTGACTTGGTACTAGCGGTCATAAAAGCAAGATTTTGTTCCAAAATGCCACTAAACTTTTGTTTTTTGTCCTGATCACAATGACTGTTTTCTTGTAAATCCTAGAATATAACTAGACCCACATGCAAATTTATTTATAGACAAATTATGCCTTGTGAACAATTTTTCTATTCCATCTGGCATCTGGTCTCAAAATGACCAAAAATAACTATTTGAGCATTAATATGAATCTAAATTCACTTTAGAGAGATATAAACAATTAATTCTTTAACGGTTCAGTAATTTTTTATGTATTAAACCATCAATCTAGCTAGCTATATCTTCTTGTTCTCCACAAATCTTTTAAAACTTAATCCCCGATCAATATATAACAGATATGGTTGCTTATAATGACACAAATAGAGAGCACTCATAAGCTCTAAACCACATGTGAATATGGGATGGGCTAATAATGCAAGATGACTGGGGACACATCGGATTCTTTATCAAGTTATGGGGTAACTTTTTGTTTTTGTTTTTAGAGGGAGAAAGTGGGACATTTGTTGCATTGGCTTTGAGCAAACTTTTGATGAAGTAGAGTGGATGGTGTCTTGAGAATGATTGATGAACTTTGAGTATTACATGTACATAAACAACGAGTCATGCAACGAAGAATACTATATATAGCTTCATTTGGGTTGCTATCTCAGCTTACTTGTGTCTTTACAAATGTTTGCTTGTGTTCCTATCGAGGAAAATTTTCATGCTGGCTTTGTTACCTTAACCAAACAATATGACCTAAGTTGTACTCGAATTTGCCACAGTTTTATTACGAGTACTCTTATCTTGACTCTTTCTTCTTCTTTGGTTTTCTTTTTCTTTTTTGGGTAAGGAAGGATTAGAATCCGACTCGACCAACATTAATATATTCAACCATATTTAGTATAAAAAGCTTAATAATTTTATGCATAAAGAAACATATTTGTTTGACCAATTTTCATTCACTTTAAGAAATATAAGCGCTAGTTTAAGAATATTTTATGTTGCAAAAAACTCAAATTTACAATCTTGTTAAATCCCTCCATTTTCATATATGTACGTATAATTGTCATTTGAGCTGGCTACTAGGGATTTTTGACTAACTTATAAATTAGGCTATAGAAAATTCTTCATCTAATTTATTAATTGCAAATTAATAGAAGAATTAGAAAGTAAAGGGTAACAGAAAAAGATATATAAAACAAGAAATGAGCAATGAGTATCGTGCTAGTAGGTTGTGATTACGATCTCCTTGTGCCTAACAAAGTTGTGATAATTCTAATGATTTTTGAACAAAATGATGACCAAGTTTTTTGGAAAATTGATTGATCATAAAGTTTCTTTCTTTTTTCACAGATTTTAATACTTGGCCTTATCATTCGGTATACCTGTTTGACAAGAGAATCAATGGCCCTCCTCTTCTGTGATCTGTACTTCAGAATGAATGTGATCCGAAAATATTTCATTTCATAGTTATATTTCTTGAAATAACTTAAAAATAATAAATTACTGACAGAAATTACGGAATAAACAAAGATATAGTGACATAATGGCAAATAAAATAATAATAGATCATTAGCACTAGAATTAATTCCAATACTCAAAGATCGTGAATTCGATTCTTAGCGGGAGCAAATAAAATGTCTTATAAAAAAATAAACAGCAAATAAAAGATTTTTTTTGAACTGTGACAGTAAATAAAAGATTAATATCTAGAAAGAATGAAGAAATTATTATTTCTCTTTGACAAAAGAAAGGCAAGATGAGCTTTTTTAATACTTAAGGCAAGTTGAGCTTTTTTAATACTTAAGGCAAGTTGAGCTTTTTTAGTACTTGATTACCAACAATATGTCTAATCACAAACCAAATTAAAATAGCCATATATGAACTATCAAAAAAAAAAGGGCCAAATATGATGACCGAGCCTTAGTGGGTTTACTATGTCATTTTGAGTTCTGATGATGGCTCTTTTTGTGGTGTTTGCTGTTATAATTCAATGCCAAAATCTACAACTTGTCCTCCATTCTCATCAGTTTTAAATTAATCCCTACTGTAATAATGCGGAATACTTGCTCCATGACTGTGACTCAACATGCTCCCCTTGCAGCCATATAATTGGTTCACCACCTTCCAGAATTCCTGGTAGCTATTGGTCATTTGTATATATTTACATACTTCATTTACTAACAATAAGGTTTTTGGCAGTCACAAAAAGTACTTCTGCAGTACTTTCATGATCGTTATATGTGGGCCGGTAATTTTTTTAATTATGCTAATTGAATAGTTAGTATTTTTTTCGTGAACGGACTAAATCTATCTAACCAAATATAAGAATTCAAATACCAAAAATCACTTCTTTTAAAGAGAAGAAACCGTTATGTTCTAATCGAGATGTAATTTATAACAAAAATATCACAAAGTTCACTCGCAGAATCATCCATTAATTTGCTCTTCATTACAATGTTGTCGATAATCATGCTTTTCAGGGGTTAGGTTTCGAATTGATTACATGCAGTAAACATGGTCAAAAAGATTAACAAAACCAGTCTACTAATTAGGGTTTAATTTCTTTACATAGAACTTTTGGTGCTGCAGAATTTTTCATTTTTTACAGTAATATGTATGTGAGTACTAAATTTGAGCTAAGTGAAAGCAGATAGTAGACATAAAGTTATATGTACAATGCAAGAAACCAAAGGTGAAAAGGACCCGATATTATTGTGACATTAAATTGTTGGTTGGTACTCACTGCAATCATAACTTTTGACCCTATTTCTTTCAGATTGGTGGGGACCAAAGAATTCAATACCAAAGATTGGCAATGTGAAGTCTATGAGAATCACCAAAATCACCTTCTCATGTGACTAAATAAAGTCTATTATTTACTCTCAACATCTTTATAGCCCCAATCACATGATGGCTTTGCTATCCACCCATTAAGAGATGTAAAATGTGAAACCAATTTGATAAAAAACATATACCAACAAGTCATTCATCTGTTTAGTGATAAACCTAAATACTGGTCTTGAGCGGATTTTATCGTAATTTAAAAGATGTATGAGTTTGAATCTTAAAGAAGACTGTTATTATATATTTTTATTGTGAAAGTAGTTGTCAATTTTTTATAAATTAAAAAAAATGGATCAAGTCTGGCAATTACAACAGGTGAAAAAGAGAAGAACAAACACTTAGACAAATGGCATGTTTGACGGATTAGTTTGCTGATTGCATTAACAAATTAGTAGCATTATTGAATGCGATTTACTTTATAATTATAAACATTTTCTTGTTATGATTTTCCCTAGATTGGCTCTGGCTTACAATGAAGACATTATTATTGATAACTGCCTAGCTAGTAAATTATTTTTGTGTTGGGTCCATCAATCTTGATGGTTAAGTTTTATAAGATTGCTTTTATAATGTGGAATTTATGAGTGTGATCGTTTACTATCAATAATATGTGATGATTAAAGAAAGTATGTGATGATTTAGAATTTTCACCATCTTCATGTTACACATATTCCTATTGTTTTTAGAGAAAAATTATAAGCGTAATAATTACTCACTAGAAGAAAAAGTTTCTAGTACACAACCGTTGATTTAACTAAATAACTTATTAATGAATAATTAAATAAAATATATACGTCTTTCTCTTCCGTTGTCTTAGGTCGATATTCTATTTTAATCGACTTATCTTTAATATTAAAAATTGTTCATTCGATTTTTAATGAAATTTAGTAAGAGAGAAAAGAAAAAGTATGGTTTGATTTGAGACGGATAGCAATTTATGAAGCAAAAGAGAAACTATTTTCTTACTAATAGTATTCAATAAATTCTTTTGAATTATTTAATTTTGTTTTACACCTTAAGCTATTAAATGTGTACTATCAATAATTAAACTATTTATTTTATATTGTCTAATTTATAAAAAAAATTTTGTTCCTTTATTCGTCAACTATTTCTATTTCAATTTATTTAATTTATGTTGATAATGCACATTTGATAGTTTGATTGACTTATGACAACAAAAAGTAAATAATTTAGGGGTTTGTGAATGTGATTGAATCAATTAGAAAATACAAAATTACTTATTAATTGCCAGGAAAAGTTTTTGAATTAAAAAATTTTGAAATAAAAAAGAAAAACGATTAATATTTTTGGAGTAAGTTACTAAGATACGTGAGGTACACATCCATAGTAGATAAACTACCGTAAAAATAGCTCTTTTGCTGCATGATGAAGCTAGCCGTAATCTATTACTATCACTTTATGTTGAACAACTCTTGAATTTCCAGGAATTTTTAACTTTATGTTCCAAATATGCACAACTTTAGACTAAGCTATGAATTAATATGAAACTAATTAATCATGGTATCTGACTATGAATAAAGAAATGAAACTAATTAAAAATTTCCATATCCCAAATATTCCAAGACTCGAACGTAAAAGTTTAGTTCAAGAGGAGGATCTTTACCCCCTCTCAACCACAGTTTTCAATGGTTTCAATACATTTTTTTTCAAATATAGTAAATAACAATAGCAGTTCTGATTCCAATTAATAATTTCAATCCTTCTGCGAGCAAGAGCTGGCCATATATAGTTCGGGTTCTTTAATTTCAATGATATTGACATAAAGTTCATAAGAGCCCACCGCCCTAGCTATATTAAATGAAAGATTATATCCTTTGAAAGATTGCTAAAACAAACACAAAATTTATAACAGTTGAGGAAACCCAGTGTGATTAGATATTGCTTCACATGGTTGATCTATGTGTAGGAATACATTATCCACCAATTTCTCCTCCATGTTTTCTCTTCTTCAATTATTTGAGAATATAATAATAGTACCATTATTTTTATTATATTATTATTGTAGGACCTTAATTTGTTCAAAGACTTCATTGATCAATTGTGGACAGAAATTTGACTAGTTGATTGGATTGTACCCAATATCTTTCGTCTTTTTTAAAATTATTAAATGGAATAGTCTATTACATTTTTAATTCATGCACCATGGACCGACCAATATTTGCCTCCTAGGATCTTTATGACTTTAATTTATCTGTACATATGGGAGGATGAAGAAGAAACCTATTGCTTTGTATCCTGCATGGTCAATTCATCAATTTAATGCACAAATCTCGTTTAAATTAAATAATATTTTCATTTAAATGCATAATATTTAGAGTTTAGTCAACATTATTTTTTTTGAAATTAAACTAAATAATTAATTAAAGCAAAAAATGACATCATGAAAAAAAAAAATAATTATTGTGTATAATGACCGTTAAACGGCCTTTTAAACAAATGGACAAAGAGGCATTGACAAAGTAGGAATTGTCGTATGATTTTCATCTCTGCATTTGCCAATATAACGAAGCAAAATGTTTTAACCTCTCTATTTATTTATCCTTTCTCTATTTATTTATTTATTTATCTGTTAGATATATTTTTTACTTTATGTTTTTAATATTTATATGATCATCACAATTATCCAATCAAAATATTGGTTGTCTTGGGCTCCACATGCTTGCACAATTTTGTCCTTAGAAAGATGTCACTAGATAGTTTAAGAGAGAAAAATAAACCTTCACATGCGCGTACAATTTTGTCTTTAAGATTTATGAATAATGTAGATCATATCTTATAATGATAGTCAAGCCTATTTAACTTAAATATTGTCCATTTTGAACTCCACAAGTTCACAATTTTAATCCTTAAAAAAATGTCTCGATAATTTGAAAAATGAAAACAAGTCTCAACTTCTAAATAACGTATGATATAACCGAAATCAATAAAATAACTTGTATTTTTATTTAAATTAAACAGTACTATAGTAGATACCCGTATAGTAATTTTCTTTTTGGGTGGGGTAATAGTCTAATTAATTAGTGGGAAATCATGAAATGGTGGGCCTTAAGTAATATTTACAAGTCACATAAGCTGATTCCACATATCATCTTTTGTTTGTGTATTCTTTTTCTGAACCCATTTTAATATGCAATCACTTTTGGGAGAATAATTTAATAAAATAATGCATTGGGAGACTTATTTTCATACAACATTCCAAATCGGGGACTGTTAATGCAATTGGGCATATTAGGTCAGTCTCTCATGCCCAAAATACTTTTTCCACCCATTTGACAACTCGTCCCCCACGTGCACTTTTGTAGGTTTATGGAATGTGAATATTCCAAATCATTCACCTTTACGGGAAAAAAATATTAGATTTGGTTGGAAATTAATTAAGAGTTTAATATGGTGTTTAGTTTAGGTGGATTAAGTAAAATTGAAGTAGATTTTAAATTTGAAGGTATATGGTTTTGATAATTGAGCGGTAAATAACAGATATAGATTGTACATTGATAGATTACATTGTGAAAAAATAAAAAGACCAACATATTTTTTTAGAATGATAATATGTTAAATATATAATATACTATAACAATATACTACAAATCTATAGATTACCAAAAAAGAGTAAAGGAAATAACACTTTTTTTTGAATTATAATATATTTAAGTTATATTCAAATAATAATATGCTAGAGAATTAACAAAAAAAACTTGTCCGGCTCAAAAAAAAACACTCAAACTTTTTTAGAAGTATAAATTTTTCAAAGAGAATAACAACAAAATGAAGAGAATAATATATTTTTTTAACTAAATATAATTGAATAGTTATATTTTAGGTAAATTAAAAATATACTCACAGCCAAAATTTTTGAAAATTAAGTTGGACTGATTTAAACCACAAATATTAACAAGTTTGGAACATTACTATGTTTGTTGGATATTGAATGTTTCTTTACCAGAATTTATTAATATATACCTCCTGAAAGCCCTTTAGATTCTATAGCCATGCTTTACTTTAGAATATGTTCCTAATCATGCATGCCACAACCTTCCTCAAAAGAAAACAAAAATCGAAGAATAGCAAGCATTCAATTTCAAGCAAGACAGGAAAAGTGATCTCCCGAGATGTAATCTATACGTGCTGCTTCTAAATGTGGTTTTTTTCTTTCTTGAAATAAATATATATATTTTTTTATAAAAACACTGATTACACAAACTCGTAGTTAACAATGAGATTTAAATGTGTATTTTTAATAAATAAAATTTGCTCAAGAGTGAGCATGGCCAACAAACTCCTTTATCATACTCTTCAAAATAGTATTTTTTAATCTTAAGTAGTATTGAAAATTATATAATATTTTACTTTTTAACTTATAAATTAATATTTTATTACCAAATTTTAAAAAATGAGGAAGGAGCGAATAGTGACTCATATTTATTTGGAGTTATCATTCACCCCTTCTTCTTTTTCTTTGATTAGGTAGTAAAATATTAATTAATGAGATAAAAAAATAGATTGGTTTTAAATTTTGAGATAAATATAAAAAAAATTAAATTAAATATAATATCATAGAGAGCCAATATAAAGAGATTGTCGGAGATGCTCTTATAGCATTACGTACCAAATACAAACAATATTTGATATACTATGAGATTAATGGTTGGTATTCTATGGATGAAATGTGTACGTAGTAGGTTTAACATAGACCAACAGAATAAAAAATATGAAATTGAATGAAAGTATTTTTTCCAGGCATAAAAAATTTTGCATTCGGATATGGATGGAGAAAATGGAGAGGAAACGTGTAGGTGGTTCGGAATGAAGTGAAATGAAGAAGAACACAGGGCCAAGAAGCTAATTCTATCGTTGTTGGTGTCTATATAAATCTAGGAAAATGCCAAAAACATAGTTCTGGTCAGAAAACAAATACCTCAGTTTAACACGTCTTCTCGTACCACAACAATACACAAAGACGGTCAATGCATCCTTGACTATGACTTTTTTTTTTCACAATAATGTTGAACTTAATTGAAATAATGTGGCAGTTTCGACGTAAATCAAACATCTCACGGGTCCAAATTTACCAAAACAGAAGAAGTGGAATACTTTCTTATTTCTTTTGTACGTATGTGTTTGTATTTACAAAGAATAATAATATTATATCACGAATGAATCATATACCGATTAATAAATAAACAGTATAATAAATATGTTCGACTAACTAATCTCGACTTCAGCGGAAGCTAACAGTGGAGTATGACTAGTTCTATGTTGGTCTTGCTAGTAAACCACTGTTGAAATGTCAACGGGAGTGCTCAGCTGTTTCGTAGTCTAGATGTCACACGTGATCTGTGCAGTACTTAGGACAGAAGACCGAACCTCTCTCTCTCCCGGTTGAGAGCTCTTTCTCTCTCTCTCTCTCTCTCTCTTTCTTTGTGTGTTGAAGTTGTTAGAATGGAAAGGAAGCAAGGCTCCTTATATAGCTTTCTAAACGGGCTAACGGGCCTAATGGGCACAACGGGCCCATTTCATCCCTAGCTCAATTAGGGTTGTCAATTAGCCTCGGTTCACGTCCCGGTTCACACCTTGACTAAC
>CAODLS011110893.1:0-13979 GCA_948243855.1 Flueggea neowawraea | reverse complement strand
TCCAGACAACACTGCTAACCCTGACAACAAAACTTGGCCTGACCAGGTGGTCAAAAGCTTACTCTCTTTGCAAAATAATCTAGAGTAACGTGCCAAATCGATAGCCAATCCATACCCAGTATAACGTCAAACTCTCCCACGTCTAATATCAGCTCGTGCCCATCAATGGCAATCACGCAACTCTGAATCCTAGAATCAGTTAGTAACTTGCTGCCTAAAGGTGATGACACCTCTAACAACTTGTCCAACTGACGCAACACTAATCCCGATTGCTCAACAAAGCATGGAGTGATGAATGAATGCGATGCACCAATATCAAACAATACATAAGCAGATTAACCAGAAATAGAGAGCGTACCAATAACTGCAGCATTGGAGGTTTGCATCTCGTGATGGGTTAAATGATATACTCGAGCTTTTCCCCCTAAAGTAGAATTGCCCTAACCAATCTGCTCATGGCCATTACCCTGACCGATCTGGCTATGGCCCCAAAAACCTTCTGTGCCTCTACCTGAATCCCTGCCAGCTCCTGCGCTAGCATTACCTGAACCACCGACCACTAACTAAATCGTCTGTGATGCTGAACCATGCTTAACGGGACATTCAACAACCTTGTGTCCTGGCTGCCTACAATGAAAGCAGAGACATGTTGCCTTGTGGCAAGCCCTTGGATGTCTCCTCCCACATGTCTCGCACTGTGAGTAAGAACCTCCAAAACTCTGGCCTATGGCACGCCTAGCTGGTTGCGCCACACTGACACTCTAGGAACTCTATCCCTGCCTTTGGCCTTCAAAGGAATGTCTGCACCCCTGAAATGACTGAACAGTCTGACCTCGGCCCTATTGGCCTTCAGATGTACCTTCAGTCTTTGCTATCCTATGCTCTCTTGGCTTTCTCTCATCCTGATACTCCATGTCTCTGACAGCCTCAGAAATTTGTGACACTGTAGCCAGACCTAGAGTCACTAACACTCTGCGATGCTTGAGTATCAATCCATTCAGGAACTTCCTCACTAAGGCCTCCTCACCACGGGCCTTAGCAGGTGTATACCTGCTCAAATCTTTGAAGCGATCCTTATACTCTCTTACTGGCATACTTGGCTCCTAGGTAAACTCGCTGAACTGATCAGCTTTCCTATCCCTCTCACTCCGGGGAAGGACAAACAATATGAGCTCACTTTTGAACTCATCCCATATAGCAATCCTCTGAGATCCCCTCTCCTGCCACCATCTAGCAGCTCGTCCGTCCAATAAGAATGAAGCAAGCCTTACTCTCGTTGCTCCATTGGTGAGCGCCATATCCTCAAAACATTGCACAACCATAGAAGTGAAGCCATAAGTGTCATCTCCCAAATTGTCTACAAATATGGGTAGAGTAAGCTTCAAGAACCTTACAAGTTGGGACTCAGCCTCTGACTGTAGTGCTGCTGGAGCTACTACTGACTCTAGTGCAATTAACACCTCTGAATGCTGTGGAGGAACTAGCGTTGCAGTAACTGGCTGAACTCTAGTTGCCTGTCAAGTTAGAAGAGTCTGGATGCATTCAACAGCCTGAGTGAAGCGCATCATAATCTCCAACTGAGACATCTGATGGGCCTGAGGTGTTGGGCCAGCAACCTCAGACCCACTACGAGCATCTTGCTGATCGGCCATAAACTGAGCAACGGCCTCAATAGGCACACGTCTAGGCCTCCCACGACCTTTACCATGACATCGATCCATATCTATATTCAATAACAAAAACCATGTATGCAATGTCAAATGTAAGCAATCGCCACAGTACCATACACAAGATCCAAAGGGTATGCAGAAGCAATTCAAACTTGATTCGATTAAAGATATCTACGTTCCACACCGACCCAAGACTTACGAAAACCTAATTCTCTGATATCACCTTTGTCATGACCCGATCTAGGACCATGAGCGGCGTACGAGGCGAACAATCTATGAGAGCCCGACCCATCTCGCACAAGCTTTAAAGATCAGAAACACTACCCGACTTATCCAATTATTAAAACATTTAATGATTAAAAACATAAGCAATATAAAACGGTTTATATAAATCAAAGATATATAGTAAATATATCAAAATAATATCAGTAATTGAAATCAGTATAAATGTATCAAAATACAAAAAGGCAACCCAGTAACCCAACAGCATCTCGGTGTGGAACTCTATACCAGAAATAGTAAAGCCCGAACAAAAGGGTTACACTAACCAAGAGATGCCTCATGGGTGTCCAAGATGCAGTCTAGTTGCCGTAGCCAAAAATTGTTTACCTAAAAGATATGGATAAACATAGACAAAGAAACGAATGAGGGTCAAACCCAGTGAGGGAAAACACTCTAGAGTGCCTCACGCATGCCTCACAAAGACTATTTTTAAAACAGTTAGAAAACACTACATGCAAGTATAGATATATCTAATTATATACATAATATATAAGTAATAGCTTCGAATACCTTTTCACAAATGTTCGCAATCAAAGAAAACATCATGCAAGAAAACCTTTGCAATACCATTGGTAACAATAACATAATACTAGTGATAGGGAACTAATAACAATAACAATAACAGTAATAATGATGATTGTGGACTCCGCCACTAATCGAAAAGTACGTGTGTCTGGCCGGACACACGGTTACCACCATTCCTGGTAACTGGGCCATTAATGCGCATTGGTATACCAAAGACTACGTTTATCCATCGTAGCACAGGTGTCCTGTATCAAGTATATATATATATATATATAACTTTAAATTAAAAATAATTAATCATGCAGTAAAAACATATCAAAAATAGTAAGGGATATATATATATATATAATATATATATATATCAATTAAAAAAAAATAGTAAGGGATATCTAATAAATATATATATCAATTAAAAAAAATAGTAAGTTGATTATTAACACATAATCAAGTTATTAAATTAACCAATCCTTAGATTAGTCCAATTTCAGTAATACGTTCTGAAGACATCAAAAATAATATATAGCTGGAAGACACAGCTTATGTGTCTTAAGCTGTCATCCACTCACCTGGATGTCCAAGTAATCGATCAGACACCATTAGCTGGCGACTGATCACGCTGACAGGACAAGAAGCTGTAACAATAACCAAGAACAATGCATGAATCAGAAACAATCGCAATGAAATACTAGTACGGTACTGTGACTACACCAAAATACGCGCAAATGCATATACAGACTTAGATGCTCAAACGAAGTCCGAAACTTATCCTCAAACAATAAGAAACAATTATTATTGAAAACCCGACCACGATGTAAAATTACATTTTGGTCTCCGAACTTTGAAAAATTTCAGATCAGTCTCCAAAATATTCCCAAATTAATATTGAGCCTCAAACAGTCCAAAAATCAATAATTAATCCTCTGAATCTCAAAAACATATAATTTTAAGTCTCCAAATAAACCAAATAACATTTTAGTCCCTAAAATGCCAAATAACACTATTGGTCCTCCAATGACAAATTACCAATTTAGTCCAACTTTCAATTCAACCGATATAAATTGATTCTTAGAACCCACATTCGTTGATCTTAACCTCAAAAACTCAAATGTGCAATTAGTTTCTCAAAAGCAACTCCAAATTTCCTTAAATTCGTCCAAAACCGAAATCAACCCTAACCCAACCAATAACTCGTCAAATCAAATGATTCAAGGCTTAAATTATGTTCATTTAACATCATTGAAGTCCAATCTAACAACCCCTAACATCCTCTAACTCAGAATCATCACAAAATATAAACCCTAGATTATTTGGGCAAAAATAGATTCTAGAAATTAATGTATGAAAATGAGTTAACGACATTGAAAGGGATGTAATATTATCTTTGAAAATGACCTGGAGTGATGGAGGAACAATGTGGATGAATTCCAAAAGAGTTGAGAGAGATTTGAGTGAGAGAGGAGTGAAATAAATGAGGAAAGTCAGGTTGTTGGGTGCTTTAAAGCCGTCTGTGACACGACTTACGTACGTCAATCCGTGTCTCACATACGTTAGAAGAGTCTTACGTATGTAACATAACACCTCACATACGTGACATGGGTCGAAATCGCATATGGAACTCGATCTCACGTACATCACTAAAATTCTCACGTACGTTGATCATCCCAACTTGCCCAGCTCACATAAGTGATGTTCTTTCTCACGTACGTTAGGCAACACCATCTCACGTACATTAAGATTTTATATCACGTACGTGATATGCCTTGAGATTCACTCTCACGGATTCTCTCACTCTGAACTCTTCACGGCTCAACCGTAAAACTTAACAACATTCAATCACATGTAATTACCCTCGTTGAACACCAAAGTTCATCTATTTAGAACCCCAACATAAAAGAGATCAATACAAATCAAATCGAATCAAATCGGAAAGCTACTGTACTCTTAACCGAAACGGACGGGATATTACAGACTTTGTTCCAGATTGAATTTACAAATTCACAATGAAGCAGAACGTGTTCTTGGGATTCAACAACAACACATAAGTTACAACCTAACTGACTTTCATTAAGAATATTACATTTACAAAAGAATTCTTTGGATGCAATACTACTATTCATAAGAAGCCAACCAAAAATTTTAGCCTTTAGTGGAGCTAAGGAGGTCGACACAAAATTAAAGTAGGGCTTTCTAGCTAAGTCATACGTTGAAAAGGCTTGAAAACATCATGAAAACGGCTTAACTGGAAAAACAAGATTGTTTGGCTGACATACAAGTTTATTAAACTCTGCAACAAACAATTGTACTGATTCA
Organism: Flueggea neowawraea; assembly: GCA_948243855.1. Taxonomy (NCBI): domain Eukaryota; kingdom Viridiplantae; phylum Streptophyta; class Magnoliopsida; order Malpighiales; family Phyllanthaceae; genus Flueggea; species Flueggea neowawraea. Next base: position 9,192 of record CAODLS011110893.1, on the reverse strand, counting down.
ACCTCATCTAAAGCCATCGTAAACAATCTTGCTCATTCAACTGTAACCAACGCTTTTAAGGTATGATTGCATCCATCACATTCCCAGACATAAGAGACAAAGATGTCAGATATGGTAGTAGCTTAGAAACCTTCTTATTTTGATCCAAACATAATCGAAAGAGCTTAGAAAATTGAGTACTCCGTACCCTAGAGTTTCACCACCAATCTGTCCAGAAGGGTGTATCTTCTCTTGACTTAACAGTCATCCTACAATTAGAGAAAAAATAGCTCCGAGCTTCAGGATTCCCTAAACATCAAGCCTTAATGTTGCACTAAATATGAGATATAGTGTTAGTTCGAGCATTGATATGTACATTTCATACCATTTATATGAGAAAAAATTACTTGTTTGTCCTTTAAATTTTGGCAAATTTCATACATTCTTATGTGAGTTTTGGTTGATTTTGTTGGGAGAGAGAAAGGAAGCAAATTGAAGAAAAAAGAAAAGAAAAAAAGACCAAGAAAAGAAAAAGTTGGAGGAAGAACACAAGACTTGATGACCAAAGGAGAAAGCAAGGTCGTGGAGGCTTCATGAAAGATCATGACCGTGATACACCTGTCATGGCTGTGACAACACTCTGTCTTGAGTCACGGCTGTGACAAAAGAGATACTCGCCAAATATCACAGTTGTGATACACTTGTCAAGCCCATGAAAACATTTTGCCTTGAGTCACAGCCGTGACACGCACAGGAGAGAGAGGAAGCCGCCACATGATATGTCCAAGCGCTGAAATCAGTTGTTTTTTCTTCTTTTTGTGCTGAAAGAGGATATTGTTAGAAGAATGTACCTAGGGTTTAGTGTCGTGATGATGTTGCCTATAACAAAGACACATTTATTCCCTTCGGAGGATCTTAGCTACCCTAAAATAGAAAAGTAGCCACCATTAGAGTTTTACGTTGTTCTTGGTTTTTAGAGCAACTTTCATGTCTTTCTAAGAATTTTTCAACATTAGTTGATACTTTTCTTCATTTCTTTGTCATTTATATTATCTTTTATTATGGGGTTTGTTTATTGTCTTCTTATTTGTTTATTTATGTTGAGATTTATGATGATTGGTGGCTAAGTTTGTTATTGTTGCTTAATCATGTGAACCCTCTTGCAATGTTGTGATTAACTAATGTTTTGATGCCTATTCTATTCATTACTTCTTGCTGAAAAAATGTTGACTAGGAGACCCATTTACCAATACTGAAATTGTAAAGTGCTGAGACATTGCCTAATTCATTGAACCCAAACTGAATTAAAACCCATACGATCCAAACATCAAGAAGAAACCTCCAAGAGATGATGTCGAATGCTTATTGAAATTGAGCTTTAAAAGCAAAGCCTTCTCACAAAGTTGGTTCATCGAGTGGACAAGTTCCATTACAATCATAGAGCACTCATGAATGCTTTGCCCTTGCTCAAAGTCGTGCTAATTATCGGAGATGACATTGGTAGAACTCTGTGAAGCTGAAATGACAAAAAAAATTGAAATCAATTTATAAATTCCATTCACAAGAATGATTGACCTGTAATTCTTTAGATTGCAATAGCCTGCAACCTTAGGCACAATATTGATTCCTGCTGGAAGCTTGCCAATGCTGGGAAAGGAATTGAAGAAAGCCACAATATCAATTTCAAAATAGGCCAAGCCCTCTTGTAGAGGTAAAAATTGAATCTATTGGTTCCTGGCGCTTTGTTTTTCAAACAATAGTTAAACGCTACCCTAATCTCTACGTTGAAGAAAGGAACTGTCAGGCTAGCAGCCTGTTCAGTAGTGAGAACGCTGAAGGGCAAGTGAGCAAGGTTGGATTGAAGGGCTCTCTTTCTTTCAAACAAAGATTAAAAGAACAATCTTGCTTGATGTTTTATATCTATACATCGGTCAATTCGCGATTTGGAGGTCGAATTTTTCCAAGTGAACTTCCTACCCTGCAAGGGCAAACTAATCAAAGCGGAATGTTGAACAACTGACCAAAATCAATCATAGAATTGGTGAACTCAACACAGTTCAATCGCTTTTCAGGATGCAAAACATCATTGAAATCTCCTACTAGAATCATTGACCCTTGAAGAAGAGGAGAAACTTCATACCACAGAACAACTCTCTCAGACAGCACATTACTGACATACACCAAAACCACAAACATGGAGCTACCTTCACAGACAAAATCAAGACAATGCCAACGATCATTACATGGAATCGAAGCACGCTGATTCAAGATATTGTTCCATATAATACAGAGACTATCTGATGAACCCAAAGGAGAGAAGACATACTGAAAATCTTGATCTAGCCAACACCTTCGCAAGAGAAAAGCATCCAAATCCTCGCATTTTTTTAATAAAGCCAACCATAAAAAGTTTTGTGCTGGCGAATCAAACTTCTAATAAACTTTTTCTTGCTAGCAGAGGTTAAAATGAATTTGGTGTTCCAAGATATCAAATTAAACAAAAAAGACACAAAAAATAGAAATAACTGTCACCAGGAGTAAACAAGCTTAAGCCCTCTCCTTTGTCGCCTCGACTTCTTGTTAACTTGGAGCAACAAACCGATTTTTTTTGAAACGTGCTAAGCATTGTCCTTAAAGATAATTTTCGTCTCTCAAGGGCACTTCCTATTTTGCTTGAGATGACATCAGCCGTCATGCCAACAACCAGATGAAAAACACTAATGGAAAACAGACGGATGACAAAAATATTGTTACACAGTTTAAAGTTCATGTACCAACTTGTCAAATTTTAAAGTTAATGACAGATTTATAAATTGATCCAAAGATCATATATATTTTTGATTAAATAACACTAAAAAATTAGGTTAAAATATTTTCTTTAATTAATTTATAGCCTATTCCTTCAATTGTTCCATCAAACCAAACATAAGAGTGAAATAAAATTCTCAATCAATTTTACCAACCAAATATTGAAATAAAATAAATATTACATGGAATCGTCATTTCGCTCCACATGAATTGAAGTAATTATTTTAATTCAAACTATTCCATACAACTAACCAGAAATGCTTATACTTGCACTGCAATGTGCAAATTCTGTCATACTATTTTTTTAGTATTTCGCTGTAGTAGATAACATTTTTTTCTTCTAAATGAGACTGCAAGAATTTTAATAACTAATAAAATCTTTTTTTTTAAATACAAGAAACTTTAATAGAGATTTAAGAGTTCAATGGAAACATCCCTCTTCTGTCTTATCAGAATGTAACACGTATTGTTCTTTGTTTGAACCTTTTCAAAAATATATACATGTAATAATTAATTAAGATAAATATGCAGATATGAGGCAAAGATTTGGACAGAAAAGTGGCAGCAATTAGTATTTGCAACCATCTGCAAAACTAAGATGTTTATTTCCAGCAAGATTCTCTCTAATCACTCATGTGGAAATAAAGGTTGGTCGAAAGTACGGAATATATAGTTTACTCTATACATTTACATGAACTGTTGCCCTTTAAAAAAGGAAATATCAAAGAGACCAGGTGGGTTGTAGGGCACTGCTGTTTCAATTTCTGAATTCTTACATGATCACATTGTGAATATTATAATATACACACTGATTTGGTTTTCTTTTCGTAAGTGTGATTCTCGAAATTTTATTCATCTAAAACAAAAAATTCTAGGAAAATTTATTGAGCAAACTCATTCATTCTTAGAATATAAAGTTAAAAATTGTGTGGAAGCTACCTAACAAAAGCCCATGATATTCTAGTAAAAAACTCAATTAACGCGTGCTCGTCGAGCATCTACTAGGTCGTCCGTAATATTGCACCCAAAAGCTTCAAAGCCAGCATTTGATATTAGATCTTTATTGGGAAACGTTGATTTGGAAGTTGTTTTTCTTTCTTTTGTTTGGAGTAATATTTATATGGTTTAAAAAATTCATAGATTCTTCATTGCAACCATACAAATATTTGTCAATTAAATAGCAAAAGGTATATATCCTTTGCAGCAACAAAAATTGTTGAATTAAAATTTATTTGAAAAATTAATTGTATTGGGAAAATTACACTTTTATTAGAAAAATAAATACTGAATTTGACAAATGTCATTTAAGTTTCAAACTATAAAAAATGCCAGAAAAAATAAACTAAAGTTGACAAATGTCATATTAGCGAGAAATTAGTTTTTTCATGAAAAAAAGAATTCCAGCAAAAAAAAAAAAGATTTTCTAGAAAGTTTACAATGGTCTTCAAAGATTTTCAAAAGTTTTTAAAAAGTCTTCAAAGGTCTAAAGAAGTGCTCAAAAGGGAGTTCATAATTTTGTTTTATAAAAAAATTGATTTAATAATTTTTTGGTGTAATATTTTTTTTAAAATTAAGCTGAATTTAAAATTCGGTGTATAAAAGTCCACAATGGTCTACAAAAGGCTAAAAAGGTCTACAAATATGTACAAAAGGTTTTCAAAGATGTTCATAGGTGTACAAAACTATTACTTTTTAAACTTGATGACTAATTTACAATTATATGAAAACCAACAATTTCAGGAACTGAATCAACAATTTTTCATATGGCTTAATTCTGACATGTGACATAATTAACTCATATTCAGCCGTAGTTAGAACGATTATGGTGAAGGCCTGACAATGGACGGAATAATACCAAGAGTAAATTACACACGATCCAACTAAACATAATTATAAACATACGAATAAAACTTTTAAATTACAAGTTATTTTTTCCAAAATTACCAGTGTACGAATCTATTTTTGAAAATTACAAACTTGAACCTACTTGTTGTTTTTATTCTGTTTTCATTCTATTTTTATTTGGTTTTCAATTCTTCATTTCAGTTTTCATATAGTTCTCAATTTTGTTTTCCAAAAGTTAACCTTTCTCGGTTGGTTTTCTACGGAATGTTTTTATTTAGTTTTTATGATGTTTCAAATGTGTTTGATCAAGATACAAACTTTGTTTTGCATCTTCTTTTTTCGGTTTTCAATTTATTTTTAAAACATGGGTTATTATCGTTTTGTTTAACTTTTATTCAAATTTTTAATTTGATTTCCATTTTTTTATCGATGAACTCTCTCTCATTTGATTTCTTTTTGTGCATATACCATGCATTTTTTTAGTTGAAAATAAAATAAAATAAAAAAAAAACGTTAAACCAATAATAGATGACACATAATTAGTATGTCTAATAACAAAAAAATAAATAAAAAAACTGAATAACAATAGAATAAAAAGCAAAAAATGTGGGTCCTACATATTTAGAACAAAGCGTTTGTTTTTTTTATATATACCGTGCATTTCAATTGAAGACAAAATTAAAACAAAAACAAATGCAAGAAGAGAAATAGCACATAATAATTATCCTTAAAAAATTATAATAGAAAACAACATAAAAATAGGATAAAAATAGTATAAATACAACATAAAGTGTTGGCCCTGCATGTTTGAATGCTTGTTTTCAGTTGGAGATTCCTATGCGCAAAATTTTAAAACTTCGGGGCGTATGATCATGTGAATATGCAAAATATATTTGTGGTTTGAAAAATGCAATTGCACGAACATAAATAAAAGGGTGAATTACTATTTCATTCATGTTTTATAGTGTATTAGTAGTTTTTATCCCCCAATTTTAAAAAACCTTTTATTTTATTCATCCCGTTAGATGTCGTTTTTTAAAACTAATGAGACACGTATAAAGATAATTATACCCTTCCAAGACGTCATACATCTCTCTCTCTCTCACTCGCTCACTCACTCATTCACTCACTCCCAGTCTCCATTGACACTCTCTGCGACCTCTCTAACCCAACAATGGCATCTCTCCAACACTCCTTTCTCTCCCGTCAATCCAAAACCCCTCCTTCCTCCCACTTTCCAACACTCTCTGAGACCTCTCTAACCCTCTCAATCTCTCATTCTCCTCTCCTTCCCTTCCATCCGCCTATCATCCACCACCCTACGCCACTGCCCTCGTGGACGTTACCAAGTCCAACAACACCCTCCATCTTCGATTTCTTCGATAACCCAACGATCGATTTATAGAAAAAACGACAAGTCATCGACCAGATCGTGAAGGATTTGGAGCTACAGCCGCACACGACGAACTTACTGAACATTTGAGGCTAAGAGGATCGATTTGGTGAAGTAGTGAAGGAGTTTGAGTCGGGTTTACGATAAGGTAAGGTCGATGAATTACAGTTTGGTGGGTTATGTTAGTTTGATTGGTGGGTTCTGAATTGATGAGAGTTTGGTGGTTTATAATCAGGTATGGGAATTCTGGGTTATGATAGTTTGGTGGAGACGAAAACCGACAATTGAGTTCCACATTTGGCTCAAATCCTTCTCACCTACCACCGCCGCTACAATCTGAAATTTCTTGAAAATTCTATCTGGGTTATTGTTTTTGTGTAACAAATTTTTGTCTGTTTTGGTTTATTTGTCTTGTTAATTAATTGGAGAGAATTGGATTCTCTCTCATAATACCTTTATGGGGTGTTGGCAAGCTGACATGTTATTCGGATTCTACAAAGGTTTCATTTTTTTGAGGTGGTTGTGAACTTGAGGGAAATTTGCTTTGCTGTTGAGAGATAAGCTGGCTTCTGAATTGGAGAGAGTATAATGTTATGATAAGGTTTCTCATTTTTGGTTGATCATGCCAGAAGAGACATGCATACCAGATTGAGGTCCTTCGCCAACGACGCCAACACTAAATCGATCTCTGTCGGCTACAACGCCAACACCAAATTGAACTCCTCAGCCAACTATTGCTTCTCCGAGAGAACAGATCTACGTTCGGCTGCGTCTCTTCGTTCAACACTAGCTCGCAAGATCTCCATTCGACACCTCTCTCCTCCGTAAGCCGCCTCTCTCCCCTACAAGCGTCGCATCTCTCATCATCGTGGCGAACTTAGATCGCAATTTCAGATTGTGACAGTGGAGAGAGAGATAGAGCTAGAGGAGGAGAAAGGAAAAGAGAGGAGTTCTTCCACAATTTGCCACGATCTGTCCAAGTTCGGCGTATTGGAGCAGCGGTGAAATAGGCAGTGGGGAGAGAGAGAGAGAGAGATAGAGAGAGAGGAAAGGATGCTGTCGACGGATGAGGAGGAGGCTGGACGGTGGTGGACGGGAAAGACGGAAGATATAGAGAAGACGGTGGAGAAGAGATAGAGAGAGGGGGAGGGAGAAAGAGCGAGAGAGAGAGAGAGAGAGAGAAAGATGAGAAGGGATTTTGGGATTAAAGAGAATAAAGACAGTCAAAATCTGACATTTGTGAGATGACTTTTCAGATTCTTCTATCTTCTTATATTTCTAATTTTTGTTTTTGATGAAATGTCTATTCTGAAATTACATAACATAGAAACAGATTGTTGCAATTCAACTGGTTAACTTGTAATACCATGTAATTAACGCCAACGTAAATTTGGTCTTCTATTCCTATTATGGCCCATGACATAGAATTTGATAAACTCGCCCATTTTTCATGGAGGAAATTATGCCCCGTTTATCATTTCGAATTCTAAATTTGCTCCGCATGTCCAAACTTCCCGTTTGGTGGAGTGCCGTCACGTCTGGCTTTTTATAATAGCATATGCAACGCACATCAATTTGGCGTGCGTTGCTCCATTTGCAGTAACAAATGGAGTCCGGTTGAACTCCATTTGTTACTGCAAACCTTGGCGTAGCTACAGTACTATGCATATTTTGTTTTTTTATTTTTTTTCTTTATTTTTTCATTTCATTTAGTTTTTTAGTCTTAGTTTATGATATATTTGTCTATTTAATCAATCAATTAATGTATTTATACTAGTTATAATTAAATTTATTCTTAATTTATTTTTTTGCAAAATTCTAGTAGAAATTATAAATAAAATATAAAATATTAAAATATTATACAAAACACATGCTCTACAAAATTAAACCTTGAACATATTCATAACAATGTAATTTAACATCTACCATAATACAGTTGAACTTGCAATTAAAATATAAGACAACTAATAAAAAAACACAAATTAAGTTTCTAAAATTAAAATTTAATAATAAAAAAATTAGTTCTATCTCTACCAATATTAGGAAAATAATCCCCAAAAAAAAATATATTTCTATCCAAATTTATTTTATTTTAATTATTGTATTATAAAAATATTTATGTTTAATATTTATATATTATTAAAAATATAAAATATATTTTTAGTTGAAAGAATAAGTGAAATAATTAAACATACGTGTAAATTATTATATAATAATAAAAAAGAGGTGTTAAGAGGAATATACTTGAAATATTTGATTTGGAGTTAAAAATAGAGTAAGATGGTTGGAGTGACTTTTACTATAACTGTTACATTTTAGTATAAACTTGCTGTATTTTGGAGTAAATGATTGGAGATGGTCTAAGCCAAACAACGTTGCGGTCTAACTTTTTGTACGAAAATCGTCCTTTGCCGTTTTTTCTTGGTTTCAGACAGCTTGAAAGACTGGAATTCAAAAATGTGTGCGTGGAAGCTAGAGTTGTAAAAATCAAACCGAAACCGGCGAACCGAACCTAACCCGGACCTATTAAAATCGGTCAAAATCGAAACCGAATCGGAACCAGAACTGGCCAACCAAAACCAGCGATTTATGGTTTAAGTTCCGGTTCCACGTTTAAAAACCGACGAACCGCCGGTTCAACAGGTGGTTTGAACCGGAGGTTCCAACGATTATTTTCTTTTTATTTTTTATTTTTTCAACTCCATAAATACCCCACCTTATTCTTATCAATTTTACACCATTTTTCTCTCTCAATCTCTTCTACACTCTATCAAAAATTCATTTTCTATAAATTACTATTATTAATTATTTATACATTTTATTATTACAATTACGTTTTCTACATTTTTCAAAGTTATTTTTTACAATTACATTTTTCAAATTTATTCTACTTTTTTACTATAGTTTAATTTAGTTATTTGTTATTTCATTACATTTAATTAATATTTACATATTTATTTTGTAGTAATGAAAAATTTTCGTGGAAATAGAAATTTTGAAAGTTTTGAAGTTGAAAATATTAGAACTCAAGAGGGCATTGTAACCACGGTATTCCTCTGCCACAAGTGAGGGCATCTAATAAAATTTAATGAGTTTTTTTTTCTAATTTTGTTTAAAATTATGTGATGTAATTACTAATAGTATAATTAATTTGTTTAAAAGTTTTT
>CAODLS011110711.1:0-19113 GCA_948243855.1 Flueggea neowawraea | reverse complement strand
TTTAAGTACTTTTTTCCAGCTCTTGAACACAACTTTATATTCTGTATTTCCTCTGATTATTCCTTCTTCAAACATACCATAATATAAATTTAAAAATCTTGCAATTAAGAAATAGTTTCTAATTATATTCCATAGATATATGGCAGTTTTAACGTATAGAAATGCAATAATCTAATATATACTTCATTGATTAGTAGAGTAGGGTAGTAGTGCATTCGCTAATGTTCATGAAACTAGTTTTTTAAACATCTCGATGCTTTAATTAATGATTAAATAGAAAAAAGTGATTATATTAAATTTATTTAATTAATAGTTTAAAAATTTATGTCACGACCCAACTTAAATACGCAACTATTTTTAAATAACATGTGACAACTAATAAAATTCTAACAACTAAACCAAAAAGTTTAAACTTGGGTTGCTTAAATAATAAAGTTATTATATTTATAAATATTTTTATTTATACACACTTATACGACATAGTACTAGATAATTATTGCATAATAAATAGTTTAATATGCTAGTTTTAGTTGTATTTAAGTAAGATATTACAATTTATATGAGATTTATGATCGTATAAATAATGTAAATTATGTTTTTTTTTTATTTAGAAGCTTCATATTACAAAGATCCTAGTTCTCAAAAGACTTGTTGCATTGATCCTCTCGTAAAAATTCTTTTTACTGTTTTCAAGCTCTATTTTTTTTTTTTGAAAAAAATGCTTTTGTCGCTATTATACTTGTAAAAAAACCTAAATTCTTAAACGATTGTGTTAACGTAGTGTTAAAATATGCATAAACATACTAAAGAGAGAGTGATTTGCACAAGTTTAGTAACAATGTTTAAATTATCACTTATTTTGTTAAGGTTTAATAACATTAAATAACATGATTTTTGCTCATTTTCATATTTATGGCCCGACCTTTTGAAAATAAAACCTAATAACACTATATTTGTATTTTTTGCATTCGTTACTTGAGTTAGTATTTCTGTTAAAAAAAAGACAATTGATAACGTGATACTGACGGCATGATGACGTGATCATTAGTTTTCAAGTAATAGTCATCACATCGTCAGTGTTACACTATCAATCATCGTTTTCTTTTCCACAAAAATACTAACTCGTGCCACGAATGCAAAAAATAACGAAGATAGTGTTATTAGATGTTGTTTTCGAAAGATCGAGCTATAAATACAAAAATGAGCAAAGATTGTACTATTTAATGTTTATTACTCCATTTGTTAAAAATGTTATCAAAGATTCAAAAACAAAATATATATATCCTTTTTTTTTCTATTTCAAAAGTTGGATGACAGCTATCCTCAAATATATTAAAGAGAAATAATTTATTCATGAGAATGTAATAGATTCATTTATAATAGATGAAAACTGTGTAATCAGACCTGACAACAAGAATTTTGTGCATAGCTGGTAGGTCCATCTCCACCCACCATGGGATATGATGCTGAAAGTGATTTGGGATCTTCGTTTGTCATTCTCTTCGATCTTTAGTTTCCACACAAGTAGAAACAAGACAATATATTTGCTCTCTCAGTTTGAAACTAAATTTGTATATTTCCTATAAATACTTTAGATTGGATAAAGAGCACAAAGATTTATAACACGAAGCAGTAAAACAGGTAGGAGTTGCAAGCTTTCCTCACCGATTAATTAACGATAAATATGGAAATTTGCACCATTAACTACCACGACTGCCATTCAATATATTAAATTTGAGGTGTGACTTGCCATTGTTGTCTGAGGCCCTCATGTTGTATTTCAAAATAGACAAAGTTAGTTAACCCTTGTGTTTTAGCGGCAATATAAATGCAGTGAAAATTGCTCCACATCACTTGTGGAGAAAAAATAATTTTGGACTTGTTACCGAAAAGAAATAAAGAACACGTGCCATGAGCTTGTTTCGTGTCAAGAGGCATCGCCAAGTAGTGTTAAGCCACCAGTAGGTAATGCTATCGAGAACATAGAGAACATGAGACAGACAGTTACAAGACATGAAGAACATGTGACAGACTGTTACAAGAAGTGGAATGACAATTACATGGAAAGTGGAGAAAATGGAGTCACTTGTTGCAACTCAAAGACTATAAAAGAGGAAGATGGCCTTCAGAAAAGGGAGCCGCACATCAACACATACATTTTTCATTGTCTTATATCTTTACCTTTCTTAGTCCTCTTTAGTGTAGTCTTTATCTCCACATAATGTATGGGTAGCAATAACTTATTCAAACCCACAAATTTGAGGGATTTTTTTTTTACTTGAACCATGCACAACCAATTGTATGCTCTATTAGAAATGTGTTCTAAGTGATTCATGATTGGCTCCCATGCCCCATGCCTATCTTAAAAGCACTTTTTGGTTCCCATGGTTCTTGGAATACCTTTGAATTTTTCATTGTATTTTCATATGTCTTATTATTAATAATATTTGCTTATTTATCGAGCACTTGTCTGTGATTTAAAGTCTTATATTGCTAGGTAACATGAATCTTTTAACATGTATGTTCGTTCTCGAGCGTGACCCATGCGGGTCATGAGGCTCAGAGCCACTCAATTTTGCCACTTTTTCATGGAGGGGAGACATGGTGCAACATTTGAAGATCCATGATAAAGGGGTCTTTGCAAATGGATGAAGCCTCCACAACGGTTATCAAGCTTAATTGTGAGCTTTCTGCTGTTATTGCTAGAAACCACTAAGGAAGACAATATATTATAATCACCAACAGAGAACCTCTCCTTTGTAAGAACTACCCAAACGAAATCATCGACTTCAAACTCTATATGTTGCCTCTTCTTATCTGCAGCCTTTTTATACTCGCTTACAACTTTCAGTAAATTATCATGAACAATCTTATAAACTTCCTGTAAGCGAGTAACAAAATCTTTTCCTTCTTATGTATTTTTATTTTGCTAGGTAAAGGAAACAAATCAAGAGAACTCCGAGGAACAACAAAATACACAACCTGAAATGAAATGAAACCAGTACTGTGATTAATTGTGTGGTTGTGAGCCAATTCGGCCCGACTCAACTTCAAGTCCCAACTCTTCACGTTGTCACCCAACAAGCTCCTCAAAAAATTACCCAAATAACAATTAACAACTTCAATTTTCCTATCAGTTTGTAGATGATAAACACTACTAAAATTTAATTGAGTATTTACCATTGTTGGTATATGATATGAGGTTATAAAAATGACATATTTCATTAATTGAGAAAGCATTGTTTAAATACATAAAATCCTAACATATAACTAGAGACATGAGTATTATCTACTAAACATAGTTCACTATCCTAGATTGTAGCATAACATAGTCAATAATAATATGAAATGTGGGACATAAGCCACTACTCAAACATGGCCACTTTTTTTAACAAGAAGCATGATGTGGTTATGTTGTTATGGGCGTATTCAAAACTATCAAAGGCACAACTTCAACACTCATCCTTTCCTTTGATGGTTGTAAAGCATTGTCATTGTCATCGTTGTTGACTTTGTGTTGTTGTCATTGTTTTCGTTCTCGACTTTTGTTGTTATTATAGCATGGTCATCGTTCTTGACTTTGTATTGTTGGAATGGTCGTCATCCCGACTTTGTTTTGTTTGTATGATCGTCATTGCTGACATTATATTGTTGTCATTATAGTTGTCATAGTTATGGTTATGACCATGGTTATAAATATGGTTATGGGTATGGTTATAGTTATGGTATTTAACCTCACTCTAATTAATGAGGAGGACTAATCTTCATATGGAAAAAAAATGCTTTATACATTTTTTTCTCTTCTTCTTCATGATGGTGGTGTAAGTTATACTATTAGATTCCTAAAAACAAAAGAGCTTTGATACCACTCTGTTAGTATATGATATGAGGTTATAAAAGTGGCACATTTCATTTATTGAGAAAGCACAAAATCCTAACATAAAACTAGAAGAGACATGAGCATTATCTACTAAACATGAGCCACTATCTTAAATTGTAGTATAATAGGGTCATTAACAATATGAAATGAGGGACATGAGCCACTACTCAAACATGACCACTTTCTTGAACCACAAGCATGATGCGGTTATGTAGTTTTGGTTTATTCACAACTATCAAAGGCACAACTTCAACAACCATCTTCCATAAACTGCGTTATGGAATAATGTATTAAAATATGTAGTTTACCAAAGAAATTATTACAAATAGAAATGATAATATGTGTCAACTTGCAAACCTGCAATCTATTATCGTGTGACATATATAGAGATAGCAACAAAAAAAATCAATTGTTAACAACAATTAATTTAAATTGGACAACATTTATTATTTATACAAAAGGTGCAAGTACTTAGCAATTGATTTTACGCTTCAGAAGGATAAAATGATCAGTGCTTTTTTTAGTTAACCCTTCAAAGCTGGAGTAGTTGTCCGCAAGTTTCTTTGCAAAATGTTGAAACACTTTGTCTACAATTGTCTTGTCTCCAAAATGCTTTTTGACAAGTCCTTCAAAAGCAGCTCTTGCTGCTAGATAAGTAAGTTGAGGATTAAATTTGATACGATTATGTGGATTATCCAACATTTCCATTTTTTCTATCTTAAAATATCCATTTTTGTTTATAATCTCCTCTAATTCTTGAGCCGTTGGATAATATATCGGCATATTGAAGGAATCCACTTCTTCTTCGCCAATAAATCCCTGTGAAAATATGCATATAAGTAAACATAAAATTTAATCCGGTAAAATCTTATGTTATTACATTGGTTTCCTTTCAATTGGAACTTCAATAAAATATATTTAAAAGAATATTCTTGATATTGAGATATGAGAAAAAATAAGATATTTCAAGTATTTTTATTTTTGAAAAAATATAATGAGATAATTATTGTAATTTTATTATTTCAAGTATTTTTAATTCCTAATCCCGTTTGATAATAGTTTGGACAGATTTCTTGCAATTTTATTATCAATACTTACATTAAGGTTAAAGAAATGGACCGACATGTATGGGAAAGAAAGAAATTTGACTTGGGGGGTCCTATTTTAACTTGTCCTCTAAGTCGTTCAACGTTTTGAGCAAACAACTGAATATTGAATCTCCACAGGTTTCGACTGTTTTGGACAGAAAAATTGTGGTTTTGATTTGGTGGTGGCAAGGGAGTATCTTTTTTAATTTTGGATTGTTCCAACTTTCAGTAATAATGATGTTTCTGGTAATTTTGAGTCATTTGATGATGTTTTTATGCCTCAGATATTTGCGTTAGAATCATGTGTTTTATTGCATGAATCTGCTTGATTTGAGAAGATGGACTTTTCTGTGTTGTTTTCTGTTGCATGAAAAGAAAAAAGGGTTCAGAGATTAGAATGGAGGAGGAGGGTGTCTGTTTCTTGTGTTGGGTGGGTTACAGCTTTTGGGTGGTTGGGTTTTGATCTTGCTTTTAATTGGGTGGGGAAAGTTGCCACGTGGTCATGATACATCATCAACATTTCTACGTCATCGAGCCAGCGTGGTATTTAACGCTTGTCTAGACAAAAAATTAATGTCAGACTAAATTTGAAGCAAGATTCAATATTCAGGAATTTTTCTGTTATTTTTTAAGGTGCAAATTATTTTTAAAAGAAATCTCAAAATCCAGATTGTTTTGATTTATTTACTATTTTAATAAATTTTTTGTTGCAGATTTTTTTTTCATGAAATGTTACTATAGGTAGTTTATGAATTCCAGAATAGATGTGTATGTTTTGATCTATTTTTGTGTGACACTTAGAGATGACAATTTATAACTTGTGCATCAACTACACTCGTATTTATATCCAGTTAATACGAGTATTATTCTTCTGTTTGAGTAAGGATACCGCCTATATTTTTGTTGAGCGGATATGAGTGTTGTTATACCACACTCGTACCCCTACCGCTTAAAGAGGAGATACGTACTATAAGTACTCATATCCTTATTTGTACTTGTACCTATTATATTTTTATAATTATGATGATATTACATTATTTTTTTTACAACATCATATTAATAATTCTTATAATATTATTTTCAAATAACATTTCAAATCTACATAGATTTAGTCTAAATAATTTAATATATAAACAATATAAAAATATTATATGGTCTTTCACTAAACTATATAGTTTTATTAAAAACTATGTAATTTTAGTAGAAATGTTGTGACAAAACTATGTGGTATTTAGAAAAATGTACTAATAATAAACTCAAAATAACATATAAAGGGACCTCTACGGATAATAATTGGTACAGGTAAAGTTTAAGGTACAACGTAAGAGCTACGAGTACATGTAAGGATTTTAATATATTTTATTCATACCTTAATCATTGTCATTCGTAATGGTACTATTTATAACACTTCAAGCATAATAGATTTTCAATCTTTCTTGGTAACGTAACAGGACAAAAAATTTTAAGTAGTGAGAGTTTTCTCTACTTTTCATTACCACTTCTCACGTTTTTATAATAAAATCTATGCCATTGATTAAAAACGAAAATTAAAAAAAAAAACTATTGATCAAATTAAATGACTCCTAAATTTTTGTTTAAATGAGTAGCTTCTTCGATGTTGATCACTATAAATTATTTGTTCCTCCGTTCGCTACTTTTTAATGTTGAAGACAATTTTAGAAGGATGACAATGTTGTTATATGTTTGAGATATTAAGATTGTCCTTTTCATTACTATTGTATTAAAAATTTAATATAATTTATAATACGTAATTCTAATAAAATGACATATAAAAAATCATTCATGTAGCATGTTTAATTTTTCACTATCGATTTTTTCATTTTTGTTCTTCAAATTTTCACGTTTTTCTGATAATAATTTAAAATATAGTTAATTTCATAGTTATTAATATATAATAAATATGAAAGTACAAAAATGACTAATAATAGTAAATAATTCATTATAAAAATTAATGTTAATTAAATCTTTTATTTATCGAATATGAGTTGTTTATTAATAGAAGAAATTCAAAATTATCTATTAATTCTTAGAATTTTGTAATAATTAAAAATTTTAAATAATTTTTTAAGGAATAATGATTTATAATATTTTTTAATTGATAAAAACCTCACTTAGAAAAAAATATCAAAAATAAAAATATTGATTACATTAAATAGATTTTTGTTTAGAATGTGTTATGTTGTATAATTAAAGATGTAGCAAAAAGCTAAATTAAGAATTTTAGGATGAAAATAAGAAAAATTCTATTAATTATTTTATTGTAGAAATAACATGAGAAAATATAATTATATTTTTTTAACTTTGTTTGACTTGGTCGATCAAAATAGTGTGCAAAAAAATTCATATATTTTTAACACATTTTTTGATTGGCTATCTTTATTAGAAAATATAGCCATTTTGTCTCAA
Organism: Flueggea neowawraea; assembly: GCA_948243855.1. Lineage (NCBI taxonomy): Eukaryota > Viridiplantae > Streptophyta > Magnoliopsida > Malpighiales > Phyllanthaceae > Flueggea > Flueggea neowawraea. The sequence goes on along the minus strand of CAODLS011110711.1, from coordinate 11,718 downwards.
ATGACCAGCTAACTATACTTTTTCCTAAATTTATTAAATTTATTTTATTTTTTTATTTTCATATATTTAAATGAATTCAATAATATTAGCGAGGGGTCCATCAATTATTGTATTGAAAACTATTGCTTCCATATTGCTATCAGATCTCACAGTGTTATAGTTTTATGTACGTAATTCCGGGTGTAAATTAGGATGTATTAAGTTAAACTTTCATTTTACGAGGCTAGTAATTTATTAGAGGAAGGAACCGTTTAAAATGTTAATACTTAAATTCATTTTGCATGGACACATGATTATCAATATATTGATTAAATAAAAAAATAATTAAAAGATGTAAGGAAAGAAATTTTAAAGAAGTTAATATACTTACCATTTGAGCCATTTCCATTAGAGAAGAACCTAAACACTCATAAAACATACCAGTCCCAGTCTGAGACATAAGGATCCCTTCTGGGAGGCTAGGAATTAGAATCACCATTAGTCCATCACCAATGATTTCTTGTGCTCTTGCGTTCAAAAACTTATTCAAATCATTACTGAATTGAGTTGAATAAGCCTTTTTTACTTCATTGTTAAATCCACTACATAGTATGCTATCCTTATTCCAAGCTAAAGAAGTACTATCTGTGACCTCTTCTGGTACCCTTGAAAGCCATTGCAATGAATAAGAACAGTGCACAAAATGACTAAAGGATTTGGGCAATAATTGTTGATGAAAACTTCCAGGTAAACCTGCGGCGAAGTAATTTTTGTTGGGAGGGAGAGTTCTGAAAAGAGTGTTGAAATCATTTTCGGTATGATCACTAAAATAAACTTGGAATTCTAGGCGTGGATTATTTGGATGCTGATCATGGTACTTGAGCTTTACAGCCTCTATAACATTTTCAATCGAGAAGAATGTGTTAGGACCAATAGAGCAACCATAATCTACTATGATAAATTTGTTTGAAACTTCAAAATTTGTGTTCTTGAAGTCCAGCTTTTCCATGATTCCTTCATGCACAAGTGCCTTTGCTGCATCCGCCACTGCCCTCTGTAAGTTTAACATAATTTATAAGTTGGTCATTCTTTTCCAAAAGATTATGCAATTGTAGATTTATTGTTGTTAATTAATTATTTTGGAAATAAATTTAAGCTTAAGTGTTAATGACATTTGCACCCACAATCGCACGCAAATATTTGCATGAGCGACAAAGTAAATTTAAAGTCACTTATTAAAAAAAAAAATTTTAATATCATAAATGTGAAACACTTGGATAGTGAATTTGTAAATTTTTAGATTGTTGGTCGGCATAAAATAAGAAAGTACTAAACTATTTATTAAGATGGTTTTTTTGATAAGATTATTACTTTTTGTAATCTTAAGATTCGCAATTCAAGATACTGTTCTCTCTACGAACTATTTTGTACATGGATTTGTCACTAGATTTATTTTGATCTAGTTGAATGAAATGGCAAAACACATGATTTATAAAAAAAAACTATTTATCCAGAGAAATAAGTTAATTAGAAAAAAAGTATTGTTTATTTCTTTATACTTTTAACTTAATTATTACAAAGATTGATCAAATTTAGGTTGTATATACTCACAAAAAAAAGGTATATTCACGTTAGAAGGCGCTATTTTATCATTAATTCTAAATTAATGAGCACAATCTGGGAAAGGTTTTCTCCCCATATAGAAGAAAATGAGTTTTTTGTAAACACATATCTATTAGAAAATAGGTCTGTCCATACCGCGTCATAAGTAAAATCCGAACCTGAATTAGTTTGAATATCGAATTAGGTTGAACACTAAATGAGTTTTAGTTAACTCATTCCTACATGGATTTGGAGATGAGCTCCCATTCTTATATAGATTTGGAGATAGGCTCTTAATTAGTTTAAAAGAGTTCAAATCATTTTTAATACATAAGACTGACACAAACCTAATCAACTACCAGTGTTAATGAAAAAGAATGAAATTGATCTTCTAAGATGTTAATGAAAATGAAGTTGACCATCACATTCATGTAAAGATTTGAATAGGTTAAAACAAATCATTGATCAAATGTAATGGATTTCACAAAGCAAGAAAACGCATACAAACCTGATAGCAAGAATTTTGTGCATAGTTCGTAGGTCCATCTCCACCCACCATGGGATATGCTGTTGACAGTGATTTGAACTCTTCGTTTGCCATTTCGTTCTTTTCTTCTCACAGAACTTGAAACTGGAGCACTATTTTTTTTTTCTCTCGCTATGAGACAAGTTAAAGGCTTCATTTGTTGTCTTTGTATTCAAAAAATTGGTTTGGTCTGTGTATACTGGTCAACGAGTATTAAAAGGAGATTTTTTTTAAAAAAAAAAATAATGTATCGATTAGGTTTGCAATCAATTAGTTGTCAGGAAACTGCTGGACATCACTGTTTATACAATTAGTGCATAAACAATACGATCACGATTTGGATTCTATTATCTTCTAGGATCCATTTGGACTTCAACATATCAAAACTGCCAATTAGTATACAATTCAAACAATTTAAAATTTCCGTTGCATGTCATCCTTATCATCAAAGGCCAATTAACTAACATTTCTACCTTATTTATTGGGTATGAACTACCACATGGCCAATTTAATTAATGGCGTTGAATTCGTATCAAATGTAACATGTTAGAAGTGAAATTGTAATATAAACATCTTAATTGTTTTAGCCTAAACTAAAAAGATGTATATAATTGTATAAACATATCATCTCTCTCCTATACAATCCTTCCTACATTAAAAAATGATAGAATTTTTCACATTACATTTACTCTTATCGAGTTCGAAACTCACTCAAGTGGTTTGAGAAATAAGAGCAAGTTGAGCATAAAAAAATAAAAACAGTAAAAACAAAATCAACCATCAACTGTACAAGCATATAGTGGCAATACTATGTTGCAAACAAGTTGCTATCCATATGTACTTTGCACCTCAAACTAGCAATAATACGGCCTAGTACTCGATAAAAACAAAAATATGCACTTATGAAAACCATATTATTATGCTCAATCCAAATATAATAAACAGTTGCATTAAAGAGAATTTACCAAACTTGACCCCAACAACTTCGACCTTTGATTTTCTTAGAAAACTAGCGCACTTCTCATCTCCATACTAAAGGTGCTTGGACAATATAACACCATCTTAAAACCTCTTGCCGAACTTGCACTATAATTGGACAAGCAAAGAAAATATGATCTATGCATTCTGGCTGGGAAAAGCATAAAGCACAACAATCATTACTTACTAACCCCCATCTAATCAATCGGGCTTTAATAGATAATCAATTATTAATGGCTAGATACACAATAAGACTATGTTGTGGAATGTATTGTTTTTTCCATAACAGTTGGCTCCAAGAAACTTTGGGGAATTTTCTTCGAATTTCCCGCCACACACTTTTAATTGAATAAATTTCAGAATTTATTGGGTACCAAACAATAGAGTCTTCCTTATTTTCATTTAGCTGGATTTGTTTTATATAATTCCAGGCTTGTTCCGTTTCCTCATTTATAGGATCCGATAACACCCACCTATCTCGCCTCCTCACATCTCTAATTTTGGCAATCTTGGGCACATCAGATTCCTGCATGTTAATCATAGGAAACATGTCCTGGACAGATTGTCTTTGTAGCCAATGGTCATCTTAATTATTTTTGAAAGAGATTACCACATGTTAGTTATATTAATTTTAAGTCATCAAATAAGTTGTCCTAATTTATGTATCTTCATAAATAATATAAGAGTTTGTTCACAAGACTATAACTGATTGCTTTATTATTCAATTTTTAATACTTTAATTTCAAATTTGTATGTGAAAACAGAAATACAAGAAAACTAAATCTCAGTTCAAGACCAGTTATCTCTTGTAGTGCAATGAAAACACAAGCACACAGTTAGGTTAGAGATAAAAAATTGTTCTATGATTTAAGAGCCCTGCGAACATTTGAACTATGGCATGGCCTTAACGGGCGGAAGAAAAAGTCACTTTTCCACTCTACTATTTGCGCCACACACGTACTAGCGGAGGTACTTCTCAATTATCTAATGTCTTAGGGTTTAGTCTAGCTTCTACTTTTATAGGGATGAATATTAGGTCTGCCATTCAGATAAAGAGTCATATTTTGACTATTTCAATTAATTAGAACTCATACTATTAATTGAACCAAATCGGAGCTCCGCGCATCGGCCTGGGTGGCAACCACGATGATCACCTCCATAACGAGAATAATGAACTATGACAACAAATTCAGAAGCTTTGAGCTCGGACCAAACTTGTTGAGCCACAAGTACACGGCTGTTTAAATAGTAAAAATATATTTTTTACAAGAATTATAAATTTATCTACAAATTGATTTAGTTTAAATTTGTTTAAGAGAATAAGAGTTGAATAATTAATAAAATAAAGAGAATAATAAGATGATTAATAAAATAAGAAAAATAACAAGTATAAACCAACATTCAACTAATGCTTAACAAACAATCAAGATCACAAATTAAAAATTAACACTATCTACATTCCTTCTTAGTCTTTCAATTGAGTTTAATGATATTAAGGCTCTAGATATCCAATGTTTTTATTTATCATCTCTCAAGTGACAACTAAACTATCAAATTGAAACAACAAGAGTTAAATTCTAATATCTCAATTATCAATTCCAACCCAAATTATACCAATTGATGAATTAAGCAATCCTTCGAGCTATTAGTTAATCCTCATGATTTGTCAATGATTTTTAACTAACCTGATGTTTATAAGTGTATTATGATACAATTCTCATTGTACACATAACACAAATAATCTAATTCAATTTCTCAATTATAATTAGAACAATGAAATTGAATAAACTTCGCAAAGCTTAATATTAAACCCAAAAGATTAACATAAAAGGAATGCTTCAAGAGTTAATTCCTATAAAATATTTAGCTATCCATAGAAACATTTAAAAACAAAACAACAACAATAACCAATTCCATCAAATAAAATAAAGATAGAGAAGGGAAAGAAGAACTCTATATTGACGCTTGAACTTTTCTTCTCGACTTTGTCTTCAAGACCTCCCCCTTGCTCTTATTCTAAACGAATGGAAATGATATTGAATTGTGATGTGTTATGTTGTGCATGTTGTATCTTGTGATCACGTCCATTTCCTTCCAAGGGAGGAGTTTTTATGTGGAGTGTCTAATATACATACAAAATGGTCCCGATCAATAGAGCACTCACTACCGAGGAAGATCCTCACTGAGCACGGAAACCAAGATACCTGAAAATGTTAAACGGGAGGAGGTGAGTAAACTCAGTGAGGGATGACGCTCCAAAATGCCTCTGGGACCTCACATAGACCAAATTTTAGGATTTTTAATCCTTTAATTATTCTGGATTATATGCAAATGCCGAAACACAACAAAGATGTATACGTTTAGAAAGGCACAACATATGTGTCTGAAGTTGACATCGCATTCACATGGGCATAAAGCTAATAATCCAGTTACAATCCACCGATGAATGGCTGGCTGCCACAGATGTCAAATAGAGCTAAAACAGAAACAAATTATAACAGACTCAAACGTGGTAACTGTGGCAATACAGATAATACAAAGATGCAACTGTGTACTTAATCTCCGACGGTGTCAAAAATCCTATTTTAATCGAAGATATAACACCCTCGTTTCAAAATTCAAACATCCGTAAAATATGTGATTCCCAAACTGTGGCAAAATTACTCTTTAGCCCCCCAAATATTCCAAAATTATAATTTGGTTCACAAACCTTTCAAAATTTACCAAACGGTTCCCAAAGTATTTCCATTTTCAATTCAAACCTCAAAGTTTCCAAATATTACTTTTTAGACCCCAAACATGTAAAATATCAAATGTAGTCATTTCGGTAAAAATTTGCCAAAATCACTCCTAAATTTATACAAACCATCACCCAAAATTTTAATTCACCTAAATCACTCCCAATCATATCTAAATACATAAGTTATTCATCAATTTTTTAAAAGAACAAGAATTCATCAAAAATCTCAACTTTCCAACATCAAACCCTAACCCATTCGACTCAATCTCTTCCAATCTCATTTCCAAACCAAAACCCATACATTATCTAGTCCATTATATCATAAACTAACAGAAACTAACTTAGAACCATCCAAAAATTCGTTCAAAATCCGAAATTCCTCTCAAAACCGTCACAAACCCTAGCTCATACAACAACTCGTCAAATATCTCAAACCAAAGCTCAAATCAAGTGTTTCTAACCTTAATCTATTATGATATAACATCCTATTAGAAATTAACAGAAATCCAAAACCCAAACCAAAAGCTCAAAAACGTTCTTCCAACAAATCATGAAAAATCTTGCATAAAATGAAGAAAAAGAAGGATTGGAAGCTTAATCTTACCTCTAGGAACGTTAAGGAACCAAAGAGAAGCAATAAGAGAGCAAATGGGATGGATTTGGGAGTGAGAGACTAGAAAATGATGAGTTGGAACCAAAGGAGTCGGTTTTAGGGGTATTTATAAAACCCCCAAACCAAAATAGTACATTTCAACTTTTTGCCTAGCTCACTTGAGTAACACTCTTGCTTACTCGAGTGAAATTTCCCCATATGTGAATCTATAGCCACGGTTTACTCAAGTAATACAAATGCTTACTCAAGTAAGCTAGGCACCATTTCACTCGAGTGACCAAAAGCACTTACTCGAGTTATTCGGGATCTAGATCACTCGAGTAATACAACTTGTTCACTCGAGTAACTCCTTATTAACACGTTTAATCATCAAATCAACACTCCAAACATTCAAGATAAAACCGGGACTGAACGAAGAGCTACAAGAAGTCTTATCAAAATTCGACAAGGTGTTACAACAAATGTGAATGAAAAAAATTGAGTTATCACTAACCTGTTTTTCGACAGTAAATGAAAGTGAAACAAGGATTAGAAGAGACGTTTTACCTTATAATTTCATTTCATTAAATGATCTAAAAAATGGGGAGAAGCATTTCAATTTTGTTGGTAAGACAATTTATACTTGTGTGTATTTATTTTTTTAACTTGTTGTTTATTTATTTTTTAGATTATTATGTTCATTTCCATATTATATTTCAAGTAGCGTATGTATTATTTTTTTTAAGATTCAAAGGATGCAACCTAATATTTTATTACATATGTAAAATTTTATGTAATTTTCAATTTATATGTCTTATACTTTAAATACTCTTTTTCATGTCACATTTTTTTATTTTATAAATAATAATTTAGTCATATAATTTGACAAAAAAATTTAAAATATTTATAAAAACAATATTTGCGTGCAATGCACGTATCCACAAACCCAGTATTAATAAATATTATGCAAATATTTATGTTGTAGCTTGTAAACAAAAGTTTGTGGCTTTTTTTTTTCTCGTATTAACACACACACACACATATACATACAGATATACATACATATATACATGTATGTATATATGTATGTATATACATGTATATACATATATGTATGTATGTATATACATGTATATACATATATGTATATATACGCATATATATATACATACATACATATATACATATATGTATATACACGTACGTATATATATATATATAGCAAGGAAAAGTCGTGGAATTTAATAAAAGATCAATTTCTTAACTAATTATTTGAGGAATAACTAATCAAGCCTCAAGGAATTAAGCAACATCAAACTTCAGCGCATGTCATCTTGCTTCCAATAAGTACAAGATAGATTAGACTATCAGAGACTCTGTAAATTATAACCAAGTCTTTGTTGTATCACTTAATTAGTATTATATTAGTTATTAATCCATTTACTGTTGTCAGCTTAGCAAAGAATTTTCACATAATTGTGTATCTTCAATAAGAACGGAAAATAACTAGGATTAAAGTTTTTCCTATAATGCCTACATATGTGGTAACTATGAAACAATGCTTAATAAAAAATTCCAAATACAATGCCTATAAATTTTTTCTTATAATAATAGAAAGAAAATCCTTTTAAGATCGTTTAATAACTGATGTAACATGGACGTCGGCCCATTTAGCCCAACTCAATACACAATGCAGAAGCCCACATAGGAGGTCTCATTCTCAGAGTATTTACAGAAATTATGCATATGCTCATACTCTTCTTCTATAAATAATAGTCTCAACCACATTTTAGATGTACATTCTCTACACCCAGACTTTACACCTGAATCTCTGTTTACAAATGAAAGTAAGGCCGATTGGTCCTCGAAAGATTCTCCAACGCTCAAACAGAGCTTCGGGTATAAAGTCTGGGTGTAGAGATATAAGGTGATTCAAGGTGTTTGTTCACCCATTTCATTCATTTTGCAGATTTGAGGCAACAACAATTGGCGTCATCTATGGAAAATCGAGCAAAAAGTTGTGTTTTCAATCGTTCATAATTTTTTTGCTTTGATTTCTTTCAACGTTCTTTCCCATTTCAATCAATTCAGAGTTTGATATTTTCCATCCTCATGAGGTCTTGGAAATTTTGTTTTTGAGAAACTCTAGGAGAAATTCTTACGAATCTTCTTCATAGCAGTTTCAAAATTTTCTCGAGAACCTTCCCTAGAGTGAGTCATTCCTGGGAGCCATCTACCACAGAGAACTCCTCAGGACTAACCTCAAAGAGCTCCTTAGAACCTACCTCAGAGAACTCCTCCAGACTCACATCAAAGAACTCTTCAGAACCTATCCCAAAAAACTCATCAGAACCTTTTCCGGAGTTACTACAGTGCTTTGATGCCTAACATGATAGTAAGGACTAGATTCCAAATCGCCAACCATAATGATAGTGATGATGATCAGGACATCAATAGTCCTTTGAATTCCCAAGGACCACGAGGAATCCTTGCTAGACCAGGTGCTTTAAGAACCAATAACCCAATAGTTTCGTTCAATGACTATGAGGCATTAAGAAAGGAAACAAGAAAAATAGGAGAATGCTGAAGGAGATAATGGCTATGCTCAGGGACAAAACTCCTCCGACTAATGTCCTTCTACCTCCTCGTACACTTACCAAAAGTGGGGTGCTACCGAAAAGTAAAAGGACTCGAAGGAAGAGCAACCACTGAACCGCTACCCTCAGGTTCCTAAATCCCAATAGCCTTACTTCTATCCCCAATTTCATGAGAGGCATAAAGTCCACTTAAGAAAAGAAGGAATGTTTCATTCACGTAGGAAGAGAGAGCAATACCAAGAAGTAGTGGAGAGAACGTGCAAGGAAGTTCCTAGAGCTCCCACTCAGAAGGCGGAGCTAGACAACCAGTCCATGGCAAAAGTAAGGGATATGGTCGATATCCAAAAGATAGTCGAAGGGATCCTAAAATAAAAGAAGTTAGTACCAAAAGAAGTGAAGCAACAAGAAGGGGTAATCCATTTCACCAAGGAAATTATAGGAAAGCATCTTCCCCCAAATTTCAAGATGCCTCAGCTCCCTACCTTCTCAGGAAAAGAAGATCCACGTAAGCACATACAAAACTATAAGTCCATCATTCTCCTATATGCGTAGGTTGACGCAATCACGTGCCAAGTATTCCCAATCACACTAAAGAATGTCGTTTGTGATTAGTTCTTTGAACTGAAAGAAGCATCTATCTCATGTTTCAACCAGTTAAAGAATGACTTTATTAACACCTTCATCATCAACACCAATAAGAAGAAGGATGCCACTTACTTACTAAGTATGAGGCAAAAAGAAGAGGAGAGCTTGAGGCAATTCATTGATCGGTTTAGGAATGCAACCTTGGAGATTGTTGCCATAGCAGAAATGCTCCAGGGAACTCAATCCATTCAACTCTAAGAATCATTGTCTCTTCATTAGCCTAAATCATTGGCTGACTTATTTACTCGTGCCAACAATACATAAGGCAAACAGAGATGATGAAGATAGTTGGCTAGAGGGATGATAGAAAAAACAAGGAGAGAAGTGACCAAGAAGAACCAAAGAAAGCTCATTCGAAGGAAGCAAAGCCAGTAGCAGTGAAGGTTGAAGTCCCTAAAAAGACCATCATCGAGGAGAGAGAGATTTTAGACACTAAAGAAGGGGTGGAAGATTGGAGGACCCTAATTAAGAAATACCTGATGACTGAGGAACTTCTATCGAACCCAATAGAAGTCAAGAAGATGATAGTCCAGAGAGTAAGGACAGCAATGTCAGCAATACACAAAGGAATCTGTGGACAACACTCGTGATTTAGACTACTTGCAAGATACTTCAAGCAACGTTTTCTAGCTAACAATTAACAAAGGTGCCTCAGAGAAAATAAAGAAACATGACAACTGTCAAAGGCATACACCCCTATTGTCAATACAACAATCTCAAAACTTTCAGAACTAACTCCACTTGCCAAATGGTGTTTGGAGAGAAAATTCCTGGTTATGGTCTCAAATCATTTTGCCAAGTGGAGCAAGAAATATTTGTTAAAGTAGACTTTAAGGTCGAACCATTGTGAATCTTTGCTCCTCGTTTACTATTCTGCATAAACATTAGACTTGCATACATCACATGTGTCATTCATGTACTCATACATCATTTTTACCATTATGTATACACTATGAGATCACACATATATATTACCCCCTACGTCGATCAGAGGAAGAAGTCTCAATATTGATGAACATATATACAAAAAAGAAGGGAGTGAATACACCAAACCTATACTTAGAACGCGATAAAATTGTAGGCTCTACTCCCACCACCAAGATTGTTTGGAATAAACCAAGACTCATCACAAAAACATCCAAACCACAAAAAAAATCATTAAGATGTGCGATGAACAAAGATTTGTAAAGAACGCACGCGGAAAAAATCGTGATTTATTACAAGAATACGAAAAAATCATTAAAATGTGTGACAAACAAAGATTTATCATAAATGCACGCGGAAAATAATCGTGGTTTATTGCAAGAACATGAAAAAATTGTTAAAATGTGTGACAAACAAATATTTGTCATAAACACCCATAGAAAATAATCGTGATTTATTACAAGAACACGAAAAAATCGTCAGGCGTGGGACAAGCAAAGAATTTTCGTGAATGCACACGAAAAATAATAGTGAATCAATCAAGTCGAACATCACAACATAGCCGTACAAAAAGCTTAAATAAGAGAAAGAATACATGCACTAGCGGAGTGAAAAATAAAATCATTATTACTATTACAATAAAAAAATCACTTAACTCGAAAAATAAATTTCAATTAAGTGATTGGGGAGCAGTAGTAACAAGTCTAAACCAAAACATCAATGACTGCACTATGAAAAAGAACTAAATAACAAGTACAAAAGAATCCAGAAATTCCAGCAAAAAAGTCCTCTGAAGTTGGGACCGCATCATCCAAAGAAGTAGCCCAAAGTCTGAAGAGATTGAAAGAAATCCATCTAAACCAATCTAGCACTCAGTAAAATCTCTCAATTCCTCATCCAAATTTGGAATCGATTCATCTACGATAGGCTTCGAACTAAGCAATGCGGGCTCCAAACTAGGAAATCCATGCTCTGGGCAGGGTGAAATGGTTCCCAAACTATGCAAGTCATACTCTCCAAAAAATATGCAAGGACCTCTAAGGACAACATCAAAGGCTTCAACTATCTGAAGCATTGGAATAAGTGGTCTAAGAGCCAAATATGTGGTTATTAAGCCTCATGTTAGGTTGTTCTG
>CAODLS011110644.1:0-10634 GCA_948243855.1 Flueggea neowawraea | reverse complement strand
GGGACCAAACTGTAACTTTACGTAAATTTTATATTTTGGGTCAAGGGTGATAGATTCACTCCTGATATAGATTTTCAGTGACTCCGAGAGTCAGCATCTGCATTTGCATATCATGCATTGGTATCGTCACAATACCACATTTTCATATTTGCTCTATCTATATTTGTTACAACTTCGTGTGCCTGCCAGCACGAGCAATTACCCACTAGTAGTGTTTAACTGCATCCTCAGCGTTGGATACCACATGAGTGAAATGACAGCTTCAGACACAAAGGTTGTGTCTTCAAATTGAGTATGTTGATTTTTATATGTCTGGCTATATTATGAAATCGGACTAATAATTATCGAGTTAATTAATAATCGGAGATTATGTGATTATTAATAACCAATGGTGTGCTTTGAAAAGCTAATATGCATATTGGTATATATAAATAAAGGTATTTTGTATAAGAAGGAATAAGCTCTAAGGTGCATGATTGTCTGTGAAATACTATGTATATATCACTGATATGGGGACACCTAGTTACGGGGTACGTAGCCTTTGGTATACCAATACTTTGTTAAGGCCCTAGTTGCCGGGGTAATGTGGTGACCATATATCCTGCCAGATATATGTTTTAAAGCAGTTAGGTGGCGGAGTCCACACTGCTATTATGAAAATTGAATTGCACTGGTCTTGTACTATGAATCCTCATATATATATATATACTTTGAATACTGTTTGAATGCATGTTGTATGATCTAGATGCGAACGTTTTTGCAAATGAATTTCAGAAATATATTATGTATGTAGTGTGTATACTATATGGTATCTACATATATTCATATGCGGTATTTTTAAAGGGTTTTCAAAACAGTCTTTGTGAGGTACGTATGAGGCGGTCTGGAGTGTCGTTTCCTCACTAGGCATTCTTACCCTTTTTTATTTTGTTGTCTATTCTTAACCTATTTTCTCAAGTGACATTTCTTTTGGACGCTCAGCATCAGTTCAGTAACTCGATCCCAGTGAGGCGTTTCTTGTCTATAGTAGTGCCCCTCGTTCGGACTCTACTTTTGTTCAGTCGTTAGAGCTCCACATCAAGCTACTATTGGGATATTGGGCTACATATTTTGTATTTTGGAATATTGACATTTTCTCTAACAGTTTTATATTTTATTGATATTCTCTATTATGTATACATATATATATATTTATGGCTTTCTTTTATATATAAACGTTTTATACTTATAAATGTTTTGAATAAATAATTGGATAAATTGGGTAAAATGTCTGTACACTGATGCTTGTGCGAGATGGGTCGGACTTCAATAGATGGTTCGCCTCGTAAGGCGGTCACGGTCCGAAAACGGGTCGTGACAACATTTATCACTATCTGATAAATACTATGCATTAAATATGTGTCATATAATATGATGTAAAAAGGAAATAAACTTATTATAATTTAGAACGGTCAAAAAAGGAAAAAATTGTCTATTTTTATGGGATAGAGAGAGTAAGTTAATGTAGTTTATCATTAAAAGATGATTATTATTACCTATTGAAAAAAATTCAAATTCACTTTTTGTTGACATGAGAATTAATAGGAATCAACATTATGCGCTAATGGTTCAAGTGTCCACAAAGACACATAAAATGTTTTGTGCATTCATATTTTACTCGTTTTTATTTTTTTTACTACTTTAATTCACATATATTACCAGTGAACAATTTTTTCTTGATCAAATTCAGCTTGTTCTGCCGAAAGTTCCTCCATCTGCCATTGCATATGAATCAATACTTGTTTATCAGCCATAAACTTCAAGTGCACCGTGTTAAACAAGACCTAATTCTTGTTGTAACTTAAAATAAAAATATACTAGTAGAACACTCGCACTTTGTTTGGGTTTATGTACAATGATATACGGTTGTTGAACACCCATATATTTCATTACATCGTTTAGGAAACATGTAATTTAAAAATAAAACTTAAATCTACAATATCACACTCTTAAATTGAAGATTACAACCTAAAATGTACATGCAATATGGTAATTTTCAAGAAATAAAAAATTGAGTAAGGCAGGATTTGGAAAGGTTTTGATAGCATATATACACGTAAAAAAAAAAGAATATGCCTCAATAACCAACAAAACCACCAACCTAAGATGTTTCTCCAATCACTTTCGACACCTTAAACACCTGCAACAATAGCCTTTCCCTTTTCACTTGCTCTTTCCATGCAAGCGATGATATAAACACTTCGCCTTCACGCAATGCCAAGGAAAGCAAGGAATGATAGATAGATAAATAGGCAAGAAATGCATATGAACATTGGTTGTGCGCAAACACAGATGTAAATAGTTTACATGCACTACAAACAACACTTATCTCTCCCGGCAAACAATTATGTATCTGTTATTTTAATGTTGCATAAAATCAATTATCTCTTTTCTTATTTTAATACATAGATGTAAAGCATTTACTTATTTCTTGTTTAAAATACCTCCTGTAAAATGAACTTGTTCAGCAAGTCGTTAGAATTAGATACATCCCCACACCGTACAAATAGGAAGTTGCAGCATCGGTTGTATTTCCTTTAAAATAAAGCCACATACCAACAACTCTTTGAAATTAAAATAAGATCTAGAATTTTCACTGTCACATACCATGGAATCAGTAATTTAGCCTCTGAATCAGTAATATAACTCATAAACTATGCACTCATACATTTTTAACCAAAGAAAAGGTGTACTCTTAAAGCCAACAAAGTTAATCATCAGACAAAGAAGGGACACTGGAGAGAAAAAAACAATCAGTAAAATTACTGTCACGACCATGACCCATATAGCATATACATAAGCATGCATCACATATGATAAGCATAGTATGTGCATTGACCTAGCATTGCATACGGTATAGTCCCAATTGTTGATATGATTTGAGAAAATTTTAGAAACACTTACGAGAGTGATAAAAAGTTTATCAATTGGAAAATTAGGGTTCAAAAGTTAGATAATTACAAAAGAGGAGTAAATAGGTGGTTTCGTAAAAACATTAAGACAGTTGTGTAAATAAGAAAAGAAGAAGAAACTTGGAAACTTCTGATTGGACCTTTTAAACATTTTGACACCTCGTGCTTAAGATAAAAACATGATAAATATGTAGACAAACAAGGACAACAGATTCATTTTGTGCTCAGCTCACCTATTTGAGAGAAAACAGAAGAGAAAAACAAGAGAAAAGAGGAGAAGAACATATTACCTTGGAAATTTTTGATAGGAGACGTAAAACTCGTTAATTTCGTCTACTGCACCCCAAAACCTAAGTAAGTGATTTTCCCATTCTTTTTATGTTTCATATTCATTATAATATGTATTTAGAGGTCTGAATACTTAAGGAAGGGATTAGAGTACCAATTACGCATAAACTCATATGAATTGGGATATTGGTCTACTTGCGTCTAGATTTCAGTCTGAATTGCAACATTATTTTAAGGCAGTTAGAGACGAATGTAGTCAAAGTGTAAAACATAAAAGTTGTTAATTTATGTATCTAGTATATATCTGAAATTTTCAAGTGTTACATATGAGTACAACGGACTGTCGATACGAATTAGTGTAAACAGGTCTAATCTGGCCGAAACAGTAGTTCAATATTGTGTGTACACCTCATTTGAATGATGTAGAGTCTGAATTTTTTTGTATAATTAAACCCTACACGTGTTGTATATGTGGTTTAAATTTGAGAATAGAATGAATTCATTTGGTTGTTGACGGGAGAGGAAAACGCAAACTGGCCAGATTGCGTAAATAAACCTTATTTGCATTCCATCAACTAATGTTCAATATTAGACGCCCATAAGAGTTGTAAAAAACATATAAGAATGCCCTAATTCATACCAAATTGCATGTATAAGTACATATTAGTAGTGTCGACATTGAAGCACGCATCATTTGAGCATCGCATGCATACACTGGTACATACACATTTTGTATTGAAAGGAAACCATGTGAATTTATTTATTAGGTGTGAAGGGCAGTGAAGAGAATTTAGAGGCGAGATAAGGGACTTGAACTTGCCTTGTCTTATCTTGTGAGTGAACCCATTACGTGCCTTACGTGTTATAAATTATATATATGGTTATATATCGTTATTGCTGAACTTATATGAAATACATGGTATTATTGGTACTGGCTATTGTATATGATCTGATTATATGAAATTGGTGAATTCTTATTTGGTACACATTTAAGTATTGATGATAATATTGTTGGACACAATATATGAGTTACCAAAAATGATATTGAGCTACATTTGTGTACATATTTTGCATTTGTTCCATATGGCTTACAAGGAATGGTATGACCAATATGATTAAGTATATGCAATTCTATTGAAAATATTAATTATATGAGAGAGTAGATGGAACTAAGTGTTATACACAGCTAAAACTCGTATGAGCTACATCTAGAATACATTCTACTATATTGGGCTGACCAGTGATTTATTTGATTTATTTGATCAGACCTAATGGTCAATTCTACCGGATATTGGAAAGACATTCGGGTCAATTCTATTGGTATTGGAAATATCCTTAAGATCTGTTATATTACAAATCTGGGGCAATACTTGACATATTGGGCCATTAATGAATGAAACGAAGTTGCATTGCATACTTATTGTGTTTGCATTTTTTGTTATATATTAGATTGCTTGTATATATTATACTTTTACATAATGTTTGATATATGTTGAGTTCCTCATTGAGTTGCGACTCATATAAAGCGCAAAATTTTTCCAGGTACTAGCAAGTTAGTTTTTTAGCTGATTTCTAAGCTTGTGCACATAGCGACGTGACAGAGGTCGAAATGCCGTGATCACACTCTCTCTCCTTACTATTTGTGCATATAGGGTTTAAGGATGAGATCTTCATGACTCATCACGTAGCACTTTTGTTTACAAAATTTGGCTTGTACTATATGACAGATTTTATGTTTACTAATTTTGCTAGTTTTATTTACAAATATTTTGTTGTAACTCTTTGCTATTTTTATCTTGAAGAACTTGGTGTAAATTCATTTGCATATATGTAAATATTGGTATATGCTATGAATCAGGTGAAAATGTGTTATAGGAGTATGGGTGTTATAATTACAAAGAATAAGGCTTGAATATTACGGCTTTAAATTAAAGCATGTCTTTGTCGGACCATCAACAATTTAAGAGTGCGAATTGGTTCCCAACTTGCGATTGTCAAAACAGAAGAACTTTACAAGGTAAAACTTCATTAATTTCATAACCGTTGGCTTCTGATCCGCTCGTTCCCAACCGCCACATACTTCTAGTTTGAATGAACTGCCAATGAAAAATGAACTAATCAAATATTTCCTTCAGTTTTTATAAGAATGCCACATCAGCAAATTAGGCTATTTCTATGGCCAATTATACGTTTACTTCTGCTGGCTATTATGTGTCAAGACATTTAGACCTTTCAAACAATCCATGCACTTCAACATCAATTTGGCAGTGCGATATTGTATCAGATATTATCAAGGGAATGTTTCAGATGTGTATCAGAGGTTTTGGAGGTGACACGTATTGGTTACAATTTCACGGCAACATTTTCTTCCTGAATTAATCGCTAAACAATTGGCGACGAAATGTTTTCCTCACAAATTATCGTGGACATCTTATTAGTCGCGAAGTTGGAAGTGCCACGAATCTACCAAGTTTGATTCGCAAAAATTGCCGAACTTGTGACATATTTTCGTTGCAAATGCTTTGCCAGAAAACAATTAACGACGAACTACATCTTCATCAAATTATGTGGACATCTAAATCGTCGCAAAACATTGACACCACGAATCTTGCCAAGTTTGATGATGAAAAAATTTCTTCTTTGTCTCCAAGTTTGCGACATGCGTTTCGTTGCTAAAAGATGGTGCCAATTGTCGCGCCAAAACCCACGACGCAAAGATTTGTTACTCAACTTTCTGTGATGAAGTTCCGTCAGCAATCCATGCTAATTATGCAGAAATCGGACGCAATAGCTTTTGTCGGAAATAGTTTCGAATTTGTCACCAATTTTCACCAATCAGTTTCCGTCGCTAATTCGCCAATTTCGTGACATATTTTTAATCGCTAAAAGTTTCATTTTTTTGTTAATTTTTAAAAGATCAAGTAGTAAGTACAGAAATTGAAAAAGTTCACGCAAAAAAATTATCATAAGCTATTTAATGTATGTATCATACAGTTGCTATAGGTAATTTTCACAGACCCATCAATACATACGGTTGACAAAACTTAATCTAATGAGCATTTGCAATTATTTATTCGTTTATTTATTCAGTAGATAATTTGCCGATATTAAAATTATAATATTAACAACTAAAAATAAAAAAAAATAAAAACTCAGATTGGATGCTGGGAATAAATCGAGAGTTGTCTTTTTTTAAAAAAAAAAAATGAAATGGATAGAAAGTCAATTAAAGTGTTGAGTTAATTTGTAGACGCTAATTAAAGGAACACTTGAGAAGATTGTGAAATCCGTGTGTTGAAAAAGCTGTACCATTATTTTCTTCTCTTCATATCTTTATTCATGGTTGTGGATAGGCTTCATAAACTTTGTAAGTGAGATTTCTCGTTATGCATTTAATTCCTGGGAAAAGACTTGCCAAGTATTTTTTATTTTGAAGTGACGTAGATTAGGATGATCCGATCAAATAAAATTTACAAAAACCAACCGTATTCAAAATTAGTTTTAAGTAATAACCATGTATATATGTAACTAAATTATGGTAATTTCAAGGACGATTCATGTGGTTATCTTTGTTTCTTTTTTCTTTTTTTCTTTTTTTTTTTACGAATAGGCTAAACGAATACGGGGGAGATGAAATTGATGTGTTGTTTCTAAATTAAATATAGTTGACACTAAATTTATAAATCATTTTTTTGGTTTACATTGAATATATGTGTGTATGTATATAAAGTAGACGTCCCTTTTCTAAGTTCTATAAATTTATTATAAGTGACTTTATCATAAAATGAGTCACGATATATAAGTGTCCTTTGCTATATATATAAATAGATAAATTTTTGTTGACGCCAAAAAAATAATAGATGAACTTTTGTATCAATTCATAAATGTTATCGGTTTTCAAAGTTATACCGATACTATTTTGATCTAAAACTGAACTAAAAATAAGCAACTATATATTGTATTGTTATTGAATTCATTATTCTTCATTATTCAATTATTACAGTTATAGTTGTAAATGAATCATGACAATTTAGAACAACAAAAATACAAATCTAACTCTTAGTAAATTAAAAAAAAGGGGGGCTAACTCTTATTAAATTATCTAGACAAAAAACTTAGTAAATTAAAAATAAATAAGGGGCTATACCTCGTTGTTAGAAAAAGCAAGTTATGGACGGGACGGAATCCGACTAGGATTGAGCATCTAGTTGGACCTTATTGAAGCAGAATTAATAAGTCTAATCCTATTAGGTTTTGTACGACCTTATTAATCTAGGAGAGCTCGTATTAGTCAGGCATATAAAAGCTTGACACTAAGCTGTAGACTATAGTACATAATACAAAAGCAGAGACACTCTCTCCTCCTCATCAGTTTGTCATTGGCCTTTTTGAGAAAAGAAGATAATTCTTCTTCTCACTTGCACACATGCACAAATTTACATAGAATTTTGTGTAGCATTTAGGTTGCGATTTAAGTATTCCATTCTCGTTAATAACACAATTGTGGTTTGCTTACTAAACTAGCATTGAGTCATTCCCATTCCAATTATATTCCCTTTGCTACACAATTCGAGTAAGATCTCGAGATATATTTTTTTGTTTATTTGTTAAATATATTGTTCGGTGAATTATTGTAGCGTCCTTAAATTATACTGTAATCCCTTATTCAGTCCCTTAGTTTTGAAAAACCTCCTATCATGTCCCTGTTTACACACAACGTCAGCCTAGAACATATGTTTAACACCTAATTCTTGTATATGTTTCTTCCAAATTGTATATAAATGCTCTGTGCAGAACTTGTGATACCAAGATTAGGTGTTCAAATCTGTTTTGGGCTGACGCTGTGTACAAGCAGGGACCTAATAAGAGGCTTTTCAAAACTGAGGGACTGAACAAGAGATTACTGTATAATTCAGATATGTTAAAGTAATTTCTCCTATATTGTTTATGATTGGATACTTCTAATTATAGTAAATTAAAAAAATAAGGGGCTAAACTTTAATAATTTTTCATTAAAGAAAAAGCATCCTTGCACCATGGGATACATACAACACTTAAAACAACCATTGGCATCATAATACAAGATCTGTCTAATCCCGGGGAGGATGATCAAAATAATGTAAACCTCCACTAGAATTTAATGCAAACTTGAACAACCAGTCAGCAGATGTATTTGATTCTCTGCACACATGGATCATCTATGTTTGCATATCCCTTCTTAAGATGTCTCTGATTTTACTAATAAGTGGCTATTGGCAATTAATCGGGGTAGTAGTATTGTAGAGCTAACCTTTAATAAAATGGGGATTAACTCTTAGTTAAAAGCTGAAAAAAATAGGATACAAACTCTTAATATACAGAATTATCATTCTTATAAAAATAGTAATATGAAGAAAAAATATAAACTAATATAACTTGTTTCTTAAGACAACCTCTTAATAAAACATTTACGAAAGGAAATAACATTTGATACTTAATATCAGTCGGCAGAAGCTATTGGAAGACTACAATATCAGTCGGCGTGCATTTTATTGGAGAAGGGAGATCAGTTGGTTCTCTGGCCGTGCTAAAGCGAAGTAGATGCTAGCTAAGCAACGCCGCCTTTTGTTATCTGCCTCTGTGTATTAGTTATGGAAGGAAATAAATGAAGTTGTTTTTCAAAGGAAAACTCCTTCTGCAGCACATGTGTATGGGAGGATTAGGAGCAGCATTGCTCTGCGCACTGACATTGATTCCTAAATGTGATTGGTGTCGATTTTGCTATTATTGTATAGAACGTTTGTGAATATTGACTTTGGTTGTTTCTATGTTCTTAAGTTAGTTGTATAGGGAATTTCGTTGTGTCGGTTTTATTTCAGTTTGTATAGGTTGTTACTGGTTTGGGTTGCTTAGTCTGAGAGTTATTTTCTCTTAATCCCGGCACCTTTATCTTCTCTGTCCAGATGTAAGTCAGAGCTCGGTAAAGGGGTCGGGTAAGGACAGAGGTTATGATTTTTTAATGTACATACTTGTAAGATTCATTTGGTGAAATATATATACTGATTCTTTACCAAAAAAAACATTTGATACTTAAAAATTTAATTTATTTATAAATTTGATAACAAACTTATAAAAAATAATTAAGAATTCTTAATATCATTGAAAACACATATTTTTAATTGAAAATTTATAATTACACAAAAGATCATTTTATAAGGAATTCAAATAGTATACTCGTGCAAGTTGGCAAATCAACGAATCTATTAAATCAAATGATTGGGCTTTCTCTTAGAACGGCCAGTGTAATAGCAAGTGTAATCTATTCTATTAACGACTATCAATATTTTACTCATTGAGGGGCTTGTGAGACTAAAAACACTTTTAAAGGATACAAATACATATTTTGAAGTTCATTAGGCAACCAAGTTGTCACGATCCATTGCGAACCCGTGACCGGAGTACGAGGTGAACCGTCTATGGGAGCCCGACCCATCTCGCACAAGCCTCAGAGATTAGAACAAATACCCAACCATTCAGATTATATAACATTTGTTAAAACAATTAATAATAGAAAACATAGTACATCAAATGTATATATAAATAAATATATCAAAAGTATAAGTGCGGAAAAACAGCGAAAGTCTCAAAACAAAAGCCAAAGTGGCAACTCGGTAACCTAACTACATCCTGATGCAGAGCTCTACAAAACAAAAGACGAGTTCGAACAAAAGGGCATCACTAACCAAAAGATGTCTCACTGGAGTCTAGATGCTGACAGTTGCCGAAGTCAAAATCCGTGAACCTGCTCAATAGGAATCACATAAACAGAGAAACAAAGGGCGTCAGGGCTCAGTGAGGAATAACACTCCAGATCGCCTCGTACGTGCCTCACAAATACTGTTTTGAAAACAATTGAAAACTACACATGCAAATATAGTTTAACATACATATATATATACACGTTATACATATGTAATAGCTTTTCAGAAAATCCTTTCGCAAAAAGGTTTCGCATACAAAGCAATCATAAAACTCAAAGGAGTATAAAAATATTTTCATTTTCAGAGTCAAAATACATATACAAATATATATGAGACCAAAGCAGAAGGCATGCACATGGCACTAATAACAAAGTATATGGACTCCGCCACAATTCATATCAAATCATATGCCAGATCAGGGCATATGGCTATCGACAACCCTGATAGTTGGGTTTATCAAAGCGTTGGTATACCAAAGGTTACGTTTGACCCTGTAACAGTAGGTGTCTCATATCAGAAAACAAAAATATACTAATATATAGTATCAAAATAGAGTATGCATAGAAGAATCAAAATCAAATGATAGATATATAGTACATATATATCAATTTCAAAGCAGAGTCCTGATTAATACACATAATCAGTTTATCATTAG
>CAODLS011110494.1:0-32011 GCA_948243855.1 Flueggea neowawraea | reverse complement strand
ATCAAGACTTCTAGTTGTTTTAGTTTTTTTAATTTTGAAATACAAGAGAAAATCAAATGTAAGCAGGAAAAGCTCAATTTTGAGATCTTCCTCTGCTCATCTCAAATGACAGTGCAAAAATCCACTCAAAGCAAGCTATCTAAACCAGTTCTATTAGAGGAACCTCCTCTGCTCATCCCAAATGACATTTCAAAAATCCAGATGATGACAGATGGTTTCCTGAGAAAAATCGCATGCAATATATATCAATTCCAATTAGTCAGCCACACAAAGAATTTATCAGAGAACGTAAGAATCTCATGTGGTAGGAAGAAAACAAGAGATGATTATTTTACTTTTGGTAGTAATCATCCAACGTAAGACTCAATTTATCTTGATTCAAACACTTTAGTAAACCCAGAATACCCAGATCCAAATCCAATAAACAATTTGCTCTTTAAAAGTTAAATACCAAAACAGCTTCCAAACCAACAATTTGCTCTTTAAAAATTAAATCCCAAAACTATTTCAAAGTTTCCACGCCACCAACAAAACAACCAGCAACTTAATTATTTCAAAGCAACCTAATTCCCAAACTTCTTGATTCTTGAAATACCAAAATTGTGAGTTTGCTCAGCCAGAAAACTTCTCGATCCATCGCTATCAAAATCCACACTCCAATCATCCTCACACACTCCTCCACCGAGCACTTCATTCCCAGCCTATTAAGCACCTGGTGAAGCTCTGCCTTCGAAATCAGCCCGTCGCGGTTCAAATCGTACAGATCGAACGCATATTGTCGGCGAACTCGTCCAGGTTTATGTACCCGTCCTTGTCGGCGTCGACGTCTTCCATCACACTTTAAAGCTCTTCGGGAGTG
Organism: Flueggea neowawraea; assembly: GCA_948243855.1. Classification (NCBI taxonomy): domain Eukaryota; kingdom Viridiplantae; phylum Streptophyta; class Magnoliopsida; order Malpighiales; family Phyllanthaceae; genus Flueggea; species Flueggea neowawraea. The sequence goes on along the minus strand of CAODLS011110494.1, from coordinate 31,152 downwards.
TCGTCCCACCGCCGCATCTAACGATCCACAGTTGCGAAGAAGGAGAACGGCGTCGCCGTGTTAGATGGTCCAACAAGAAACCGTCGGATTTGATGAGAGAGAAATAGAGAGAAGTGGAGTTTTGAGAGGTAGAGAGAGAAAATTTCTTGGGAATGGTTTGTAGTTTTGGAATTTAAGGAGGACATTTCTGTAAACATCTATTTCATCCACTTCCGTTAATTTTATCGGTTAGAAAACATGAGTAAAAGATTAATTTATTATTTTTAAAAATACGAAAACTGTCGGATTTGATGGTCCAACAAGAAACCGTCGGATTTGATGTGAGAGAAATAGAGAGCCATGGAGTTTTGAGAGGTAGAGAGAGAAAATTTCTTGAGAATGGTTTTAGTTTTGGAATTTAAGAAGGGCATTTCTATAAATATTTATTTCATCCACTTTCGTTAACTTTATCGGTTAGAAAACATTAGTAAAAGATTAATTTATTATTTTTAAAAATACGAAAAATTGATCTACTAATTAGTAGAAACCTAAAGACTCAAAAATTAATTTTCCTAATCTTATTTTATTTTCTTCATCATTAGACCACACTTCCCTCTCACATTTTTTTTAAAAAGCACATATTAATAACTTAAGATATTCATTATTATTCTAACCATGTTGTTATTGTTGTAAATTATTCAATATCCTTGTTATATTTACTCAAAAATAACATAACTATTGTTGGAATCTATGACATATATACAAGCCGCGGAAATAAAATTTTGTCAAAGAATTCCACCAAGAATCCAAGCAATTCAATAAAACCGACTAAGGAGGATGTGTGTACCTTGTTAATCTGAAACAATAATGAAAAGATGTTATATGATTTGAGTCAAAGCCATTGTAGGATGTGAACGCCCTCTTCCGGTATCCACACTAACGAACTGCAAAGGTGTGCTAGCACCGAATTTTGATAACACTATCAAATAATATCTTGTTATAATTTTCTCTCTAGTTTAAGTGGTGTGGACGGCCAATAGTAAATAAGGTTGTGTGAGAAGCATATTTATAGACTCTAATAAATTCTAGTTCTAGTCTTACTAGGAGTTGTAATTCTTGTCCTACAAGAACACTCTTATTACTTGTCCAACAAGAATTAACTACTTAAGATATTATTATTAATTAGTATAATAATTTCAAAATATATTAATTAACATAATAATTTTAGCCTCCATTTTATTTCACAATAAAATGCCAATTGCCATGTTGACTGAGTCAAACTCCCTATTAGTTGAATAAGTTAAAGAAGTTCTCTCTTTTGTTGACTAAACTAAACAAACTATTTGACTAGGTCAAACGATTTTAATTTGTTTTAAAAATTATTATAAAATAAATTATTTCATCATACATTTTAAAACAATTAACCAATTAATTGTATTTAAAATGTTCGTATAAAATAATAGCAGGATGTATCATAAAATACATAGTGCATTTCGTTCTACTGTGTGACCATGTAGGTTCACTAAATATTGGCAGTAGGCCCAAATAACTATTTAGGCCCACAAGTCATAAATGGGATCTAACAAGATATTATGACTACATAACATGAGCGAATTCAATGACTCGACAAAACCTAATCTGCAGTACGATATTTAGTCCTTCTATCACACGATATATCGATTAAGCATAAAGTATAGATCACGTATTCTTTATGAAGTTTAATCAAACATTTCTTTATACACAAGTAGACTGACTAAAGACAAATGATATTGTTAATCCTTTATCAATTTCATTCGAGCACGACCATACATTTCATCAGTCATACTTGTCAAGTGGCTAAGAGATATCTCACTCAAATAAAAGTGGGACAAATTCCTCCATTGTCGCTCACATTTCTCCACATGATTTACCATATGTCTAATTATAGCTTGTATTACCATCCTGCTACAGATGATGTTGAACTGTATCAAAACATAAAGATTCTCATGTAAGAATTCATGGTGAATTTAGGTCGAAAAACTCAAATATCACTATTACAATGAGAAGTACTAATGACATGTTCCATGTAGTATTTCTCACAACAAGTCAGTTCAATATTATGTTCACAACATGTATCTATGTTCTGAGTGGCATCTCATGTCCATGATCAGTAAAATATAATCATCTCACATAGTGTATACTAGTCTTGACTCATCATCATTCCCACAATAATGAACGATTAGGGACTATTTATAATAGTATTCTTTTATCTTAAGATTTTACTATCAAGTCACACACTTGATGACATAAGACAGAATCAACTATTCATGGATACATATATCAAGTTATAACATTACCAAATAACATGATAACATATAAATTTATATGCCAAATGAAATGCCTCATATTTATTAAATAATAAATAAATTACATTGTTCATGTGATTGGGTTAGGGCATAACACTAACAACTATAACTGAAAAAATTATTATTATCTTGGTCACATTCTCATTGTTGTATTAAAATTTTAATATCATTTTTATATCCTTTGAGGAAGAAGAAGAAGAAGAAGAAGAAGAAGAAGTGAAAGTTTTCTCCATATCCGTACATTTATATATGTTATGAAACTTTTCTTGTTTAATCGAGCAATGAAAGAGTTTTAAAAGTTCTCGTTATGTGTAATTTGTTTCAAAAAGTGTTACAGTAGTGTAAAATTTAAAAACAGAAACACTTGAATCTTGTTTTACAATTGCTAGTCTATTTAAACATGTTCTTAGAATTGTCACATTGTATGTCTCTGATATATCTCAATTTCTCGTTCGGTTTTCTCTTTCTCATCTCACCTCTTTCTCTATCTTTATGTTTGTCGACTCTCTCTTCCTCTCATCCGTCTTTCTCTCTCTCTTTTGTCCTCTCTTTCTCCTATCTTCCTCTATCTTCCCACCAAACCCTAGACATCGATTTAGCTTCAGTTTAAATTTTCACAAACCAGAAGCCTCCTTCATCCTATTGAGCGATCTTTGTGGTCTCTGTCGTCGTTCAAGATCGATACAATTTGGAATTGAAGAGCTCCCCTCTCGCGACTCGTTCATCATCGTCGTCCCCATCTCTCTAATGCCGCCACAATTTCCCATAGAGAGAGAAAGAAAGTGAGACAAGTGGTGGAGAAGAAAATCTTGAATGGCAGAGAAAGAAAATCTTGATTGTTGGAGTCGCGATGGTGATGAAAAATCGAAACCGATATAGATGTTGCGGTGTTGGATTGATTGTTGGTGTTGCAATCTTCAAATGTGGCGGTGAGCAACTTAGATGACTGACAGCAGTGGAAGGAGTGGCAGGGGTTGCAATCTTTTTTAAAAAATAAAATAAAATGCATTGAATTATTTTAAAAAAAGTTATAAATATATTGTACACCTATTCACGTCGAGTACAATTGTGTATACCAAAAATAATATTGTGTCCACTTGTGTACAATATATGCTTGTGTACACCAAATTGAATACCATCAAATAAATTAAAAATTTGTAAATGTCATGTACACCTGTGTATACCTATTTAAATCAACAAATCAATTTAATTAAAAAAATGCAAATGCTTGTACACTTTGTTGACACCAATGTACATTTGTGTGTTTTAACTCAAATTCATTAAATTAGTTGTTTTAAAAAATTGTGAACGCCTTTTATACACTCGTGTATATCATTATACACATGTATACATCCTCTAGAACATTTATTTTTTTTTTTTGAATTTTTTCTACAAAAAACTCAATTACTTGCGAGAAGTCAATCTTTCGCAAAAAGTTTATTTTTTGCTAAAATACCTCAATTTCTCATGAATTTTTAAAAAACTGGTATTTTTAATATGTGTTTAGCATTTTGTGGCATTTCTAATATTAAGAAACTATTGCTGGAATTTTTAATTTTGGCATTTTAATTAGCAAAAAATGTGTGATTTTCCCATTAGTTTAGTCTAATGTTTTTCTTCAAAAACAATAAGTCAAGGTGTCGTTGATGATCAAAATGTCTTTCGATAGTACATTATCAATGAAATTAGGAGAGAAAAATGTCTCTCCATGTGGAGTCTAATAATGAACTAGATGTCCTTAAAAAGTAAAGAGAAATTCTTGCATGGGCTTGGTGTATGTCTTCACCTATGCACCAAGTCAATGGACAATTGACATGTGGGTCTACTGGTGTTCTGCGTCGAGACAACACATTTGGCGCCAGCGCCAAATTTTGTGCATTGCTCACATGTCAACTAATTATTAGCTTGGTGAATGGGTGGAAACATGCACCAAGTCGGCAAGAATTTTCCAAAAGTAAAAGTAATTTGATTTGTTAAACTCCTTACATGAGCTAGAGAAACTATCAGGATCAGTTGAGTTGATCTATCAAGAGATGTCTGGACTAGGGTTTAGAATCAAACTTCATCTTTTGTGACTCAAGGACAAACCTTTTCTTTTTCAAACAGACAATTGTCTTCTCCTTATATTCAACAATAGAGATAGATGGGGTGGGCCGTTCGTCTATAACTCAAAGTTTCACATCAGAAAAATCCCGAATGCCAATGTTTATCCACAACAATTAACAACAGTTTTGAACTTGCCAAAACAACTCCCGGTGAAACGCAATATCGATAATCTCCCCTGAAGAGGAGAAGGATGTCGTAACTGATGAAAATTTTTGAAATTCAAAATTACTAGTAAGCGAATTCTTCATGTCACCTGAAGAAATCTAACTACTGTTTTAATAGATAAACAGTATATAATAGTAGGTTCGAGTTACCTACCTCGATTCTAGGGGAGGTGCAATCCAACCAACAGCGGAAGACTTTTGGTCGGGATCAGATTTGATGTTGGTCTAGCAAGCAAACCACGGTCGGGTTGTCAACGGGAGTGTTCGTCTGTTTCGTAGCCTAGATGCCACGCGGATCGGCACCATTGACGGACGAAGGACGAATGAAAAGAGGAGAGAGGTGGCATGGAGCACAAGATCACTTCTCCTCCCTCTCTCTTTTTTTTTTCTCATGTTGGAGGAAGTGTGGAACGGAATAATGAAATTCATTCTTCCATTCCTAATATATAAGCTCTTAAATGGGCTTTGGGCCCAATGGGCCTAATACGCCCAATGGGCCTTACGGGCCCATCTCAATTGGGCTCGCCAATTGGTCTCGATCCATGGTCCTGGTTCACACTTGACCCACTGAATTCGATCCACCCGTCATGGGCGGACCGCTTTTTCCAACACATTCCTATAAGGAACAATTAAAATGGCTTATCGATAAAAAATAAAATATCTTGTAACCCGATAGGATGCTGAAGAGAGTTAGTCCAGGGTTGGGTATGACCAAAGAGCTGTTTCAGCAAGCTGAATACTGATGGAGCCGTCGCATGAGGAATAAATCAAGCAGCTGCTGAAGGGGCTATAAGGGATGAAAGAGGTGCATGGGTATCTGATTTTGCAGTAAACATCATACGATGTTCAGTGGTTGAGGTAAAAATTTGGGGCCAGTATTATGAGCTGAAACTTTGTTGGCATAAGAATTTTTGACAGGTAGAGGTCGAGATGGATAGCTTGCTAGCGGTTCATTGGATAGTAAATGAGAAACTTATACACTCCAAATGCAGGTCATTGATTGTAGATATACAGAATCTGATTGAGCAAGACTGGTAGGTCTATCTCAAACATGTCTTTCGAAAATGCAATATAGTGGCATATTGGCTTTCTAAATTTGCATTGAACTTGCCACTGGGACTGCATGCGCTTGACGAAGCTCCAAGAGATGTGGTTTTGCTACTTATTAAGGATATCAGTAGGTTGAGGGATATTGTCAGGACCCAAGTCGGGCCATGACCGGTGTATGAGGCGAACCGGTTATGGAAGCTCGGCTCATCTCGCACAAGCCTCGGAGAATAGAACTAAAACTAATTTATTTCAAATCATATTAAAACATTTTCTAAAGTTCAATAAATAGAAAACGAAACATGTTTAAAATCATAAATTTTCATAATAATAAAACATTTGATAAATAATAAATCATACTTAAATATCAATGGTTTACATAACATCATCCCACAGTAATACCGGTGTGGAGCAACTAACAAAATACATAACTGAGTCTGAACAAAAGAGCACTGACTGAAACTTCAGAGTGCCTCACCGAATATGCATGCTGAAAGACTGCAATCAATCAAAATTACCTGAAAATAAGAACAGGAGAAATAGACAGAAAATAAAGGGGTAAGAACCCTAGTGAGAAAAAGACACTCCAGAGCGCCTCATTCGCGCCTCACAAAAACAAATTTGAAAACGTTTAGAAAACATCGCATGCAGATATACATGTATATACGTAAACACTCTAAGTATAGAATAATAGTATCGAAATTCATTTCGAAATTGTTTGCAACCAAAGCAAACAACAAACAAGCAACCATATCAAAAACTTATTTTAGATTATACAGAGATTTACGTTTTAACAAAAATGTATTATATTAAAATCAATTAACAACTAAACAGAGCTGATACTCACTGATCATATTCCCGTATTATACTAAAATTGCATTGACTAGATTAGTTCAAAATAAAATAGCAACCTTAAAAGTCCAAATGGTACACGACTCAAAAGGGCTAATAACTGACAGTCTTAGGGGCTCAAAATAGTACTCTGTCCACCCTAAGGGTCACTAAGCTGTAATAAACAGGAATTGATCTAAGTACATCCGCGAGCACTGCAATCCACGTGCTCTAGCAAGATTTACTTTATCAAACTACTGAACAATATACTACGGGAAAATGAGCAACAATACAGGCTCACCAAAATTATTATGCTATCGAAGCATAACTCACCGAACAAATCTAACATGGGACCAACATCAAAATTATACGTGGACCTCCGCCACTAGATCATATGTGAACTCTGCCACTAATCAAAATACGTGGACTCTGCCACTATAAATATCTCATACGTGAACTCCGCCACGAGACAAAAGTTCATGTGTGTTAGCTAGACACACGAGTCACCACCTACTCTGGTAATTGAGTGCTACCACCTACTTTGGTAACTGAATCTTCACTGTGGTATACCAAAGGCTACATTCATCCCTGTAACATAGGTGTCCCAAGTCATAATAATTAATTAAATTCTTTGCCAAAAATTTAAATACAAAAATTAAACAGATAATAGTGGCTACACCACTCACAGATCATGCAATCACCGATTTGCAGAAACCAAAGGACATATTTCAAAGAGTATAAATATTTCAAAAATATTTATATAAATGGATATATAATAGCTTTCAAAAACAAAACCAAATTTAGTAGCCAAAACAAATCTTCTCTTCAAAGAAGTACAAATTCAAGAAATATTCTTTATAGAAAACATTTTCTTATTATTGATCAAAATACTTAAATCAACCAAAAAAATTTATTTCAAAATACAAAACTATTTCAAAACACCAGATAATACCCAACCAGGATTTCATAGTAGAGATTTTCATGTAAGTCAAATTTTAGAATTTTCTGTCTTTTATTAATTCCATATTACATGCTAAGGTATAGACACGTCAAAAATGATATATTTTAGAAGACACAACCTATGTGTCTGAAGCTTTCATTTCACTCACATGAAAATCTAAGCTGAATGACCCAGTCGTGTATCACTAGTGGCTAGCTAATCTCGCTGACCCGAATACGAAGCTGAAATAATTATTAAGGCAGAATAAAAAATATGATGATGGTAGTACTGTGGCGGTACCAAAATGCATACTATACAAATACTGACTCAAAACCCCGAAAGCCCATTTCGAATGAATATCTAACATTCTCGGCTAAAAAATCAATAATCTCATAAAATTACAATCTGGTCCCCGACCTATGTAAATTACGTTTTAGTCCCCAAATTTTTCAAAATTGTAAAACAATCCTCAAAGTATTCTAAAACTATCAACTAGTCCTCCAAGTAGTCATAATTCCTAAATTAGTCCTCAAACTCTCTATAATTACAATTATGTACTTAAATTTCTAAAATTACAAATATGACCCAATTCTCCAAAATTACAGATTTGGAGTCCACTTTCCTAAAATTACAAATAAGTATATACTTTCCAGAAATTACAGAAATAGCTTAACATAAAGTTTATTTCTCAAAAATATGAAAATCTTGATTCAACCGATGGAAATCGAAACCAAGCATCCACATTGACTATAATCGACCTCCTGAACATGAATCTACCTCCATTTCAACAAAACAATTCAATATCATCATGAAAAATCAAATCAAAATTCGGATTTCTAGGCTCTAAGAACAACAACATCCATTCTTAAATTTTCACTTAGATTCATGTTTCTCCATGTCCCTCATACATAAATCAATCAAAATCAACCTTCAATCTAGCCTAGAATCCATGCAAAATCGAACCCTAGCCTCAAACATACCCATTTTCGTTCTTCAACTTCTTAACCAAGAAAAATGCATCAAATGGAAGAACAAACCAAGAGAGATTGATGAACTTACCTCAGAAATGTAAGGGGAATGGATTGAGGCAAAGAGAGGAGGATTTAAGATAAATTTTAGGTGAGAAATCATGAAAATGATGGAGGAAGACGAAGGAAAATCGGGTAAGTGGGTTTTATTAAAACAGCAGGTCAAAACGCTTTGGGGCCGTTTTAATTGATGAAACGCGCGTGTCGTACAAGAGATGCACGTTCACACCTTCTAGGATGAAGAGACGTGTGTGCCGTACAAGGTATGCGCGTTCACACCTTTTAGGCCGAGAGACGAGCGTGTCACAATGTGTAACGCACGTTATAGGACAGACGATAGCCAAAATGCCTCGAACGACAACCTCCAGCTCGACGCGTCATATGCAACTTCCGAGATGCGCGTTTCAACTTGTAACACTTGTTACAAGGGCTGTACTTCACAATTTTCTTCCTTCTCTTCATTCCTTGACTCCAATTAAATTTCCATCAAACTATCAATGACTCTAAAGGCTCCAAAACATTATTATTCATTAATAAACATCATAGATTATCCAATTCAAGACTCTGATGATTTAAACTCAAAATTGCCATCGCTAACCAATAAAACTTAATTCGAAATTGGACGGGGCATTACATCAGAAGTCTTTTTATTACTGTAAGGGGGCAACACGCCCCACAACTATTTTCTTTCATATTTTGCATGTTTCTTCTTGGTTATAGTAACTAAACAATTGTCTAGTCGATGTATTTTCAAGGTTCGATCCTAATATGTTGTGAGACTTATATTTTTATATGTTATTGAGTATTTCGAGTATTTATTCAGTTTTTGTGCCTTAGTTCCTTTATTATTATTTTGATTGATTGATTGATGAATGCATGTTGATTGATTGACTGAAATAATATATTGTTATTTAGGATTGATAGTGCGTCACAGTAGTCCTAACTAATAACGTGAATTTATATGGTTGGGCATTGTTCATTGTTGTGGAACTAAATAATCTAGTTTAGGACTCTCTTTGGTTCTTACTGCTGCCATAGATTAAACATTGTCAGGACGTCCCGGGGATTGTCTATTGGTTAGAATAATAGTCTGTAGGGCATCTTGGGGCAATCGATTAAGTAAGAAGAGATTGGTTAATTGAGTGCATCACCGTTAACTATATCTCTGTCTATTCGGATACTTAATATTTATCTCTCGTGTCTGTGATCAACTAAAATGATTGAATTGAGAAGTAATTTGACTAAGCTTTATTATTATTAATTTCTTTTTTACTTCATCTCATTATCTTTACTTTATTTTACTGTTTTAATATTTAATCTTTATTCTATGAGTTATCTTGTTTATTTTGTTATTTTTCTTTCAAATAAATAAACTTTACTAATATTTGTAGATTCAACCTTACTCACTGCTATATACATAATCTTTATTTTTTAGTAGGAATTAATTTGTTGGTTTGACACTTATCAATAGCAAAAGAAAATAGTTGTAAATATAAGGAGCAAACACCCAACTTTGTAACTGTATAGGGACAAACCAAGTATTAAGCCTTCTAATATAATGGAGACACTATGTACATAAATCCTCATCCAAAGCTACACAAAAATTTCCAACTTCATAATCGAGTACATACGGTTGTATACTTCGGAAACAAAATTTAAACTAAAAGAATCCATAGAAACTATTACCATGTACAGTATAGGGCAAGAGAAATGACTCCTCACGTCCATAACTATACTGTCTCTGATTCTGCAAAATCTTGTAATTAGCCACAAAATTATCAGGCAAAATCTTGCTTCTACAAAGAGGGCATGTGGCATAATATTGTTGCAACCATTTATCTAGGCAACCCTTGTGGAAAATGTGATTGCACTTCAATTTTCTTACACTCTTGCCTTCTCTAAATTCCGACAAACACACCGAACATTCACCTGATTCTTGCCGGAATTGTTCTCCGGTGTATCGAATTGCCGGAATTATTTCTTCAATGAGATTGAGATATTGGTTGGTCGCCCCTATTTGTTTAGTGGAGGTTTTGATCCATGTTGTGACAAATTGGATGTGAAAGAATAGTTCGAGCAGGAAGAAATTGATGACGGTGAGGAAGATAGTGTAAGCATGCAAGAAGAATTCAGATAGAGATACCATGGCTTCCATGAAAAAAACTGAGGTGAAATTGCGATACATATGTTTAAGCTAGACCATATCTCATATATAATAACATGAACATAATAATTACGTGACTAAATTGGGGATATTTTCGTTTAGTCAAGGATGCAGATATGGACTGTTTGACTTGTTAATCCACTGATGATGCATTCGATTCTACTAGAAGCTAAAATAGAATTATTCAGTCAAAATGTTACATTAGACTTTATAAAAAAAATAAAGTTAATATGGATCATTGGATCATTTAAGGGATTGAAGTACTCAGGACGTGAATGAATCCAAAAGGAATTTAGTCTCATACTACTGCTAATTAATAGAATTTTGTCACGCAAATGGACAAACAAGGCATTGTATGAGTCAAATCTTGAGTCGTCGTGGATCAGTCTAGCCCGCTGTGTAATAAAAACACATAGATATAGTTAGATTTAAGACAACACAAAAGTACGTCAAATGTTTGGTGAAGGTTTGGACTAAGAAATGAGGAAAAGGATTTCGGTACGCAATTTGTAGTTGAATAGCAGCTTTTTTGGTAGTTGGCATTTGGTAGTGTTAAATATCCCACATTATTTAAATTGAATTAATTTTATAAATTTATAATTAAATGATAATTTTTTTTCTACAAATTGTTTTTTAGAGGGGAGTTAAATGCAATATTAAAAAGAAGCGTTGTCCCCTCTCATCAAGAATCAGAAACAGTACGAACCCGTCTGCATTAGCGTCTTAGCAGCGGTGCGGGTGCGTTCCCGCACCACTCCAACTCAACTTTGGAGCTGTTAGCGGCTATGGTGCGTTTTGATTAGAAAAATACACCGCAACACCGTATTAGCAGCTAGTTCAAACCCGACCTACGCCTTTATATATGTCATCTGAAGTCTGAAGATTTGGATCAATACATGTGAGGTCTGAACCACCCCAATACATAAACCAAACTTCAATTTTGTGATGAATTGGATCATCACTTTGGTGGATCCATTTGGGCCTTATTGGATCCATTTGGACTGACCAAAACAAAATAATTATTTATTAACATTTAAGCATCTTATGATTTATGAAGCGAAGTAGACCCCAAAAGAGAGTGACCCTGCTTTTGATTTAGTTTGGTTTGAGGTTTATAATGGTGGTGGATTGAGTTGATGGACATGGAGCAGGTGTAAAACAAACTGCTAATCATTGAAGAAGATAAGACCAATTATATATACATGTGACTTAGATTCATAAATTATAGATTCATGCAGTTTATTTTTAATATTTTAAGCAAATATTTAAAATTTTCAACGTACCGTTCTAATTTTATAAATTATAGATTTATAGTTATTTAAAACTTATTTAAAAATTATTTAAGACTTATTTAGATTCCATTAATGTCTAAATATATGATTAATATATATCTTTAACCTATTTTATAACATGTTTAAAACTTGTTTAAAATTTTTTTTAGAATTTGTTTAATATATATTCATTGTATTTTTTTATAACTTGTTTAAAGGTTGTTTAAGACTTGTTTAGAACTTATTTAGATTCTATTAATGTTTAAATATACGATTAATATATATCTTCAACTTATTTTATAACATAAACATATTTATATTTCACAGAAATAGACACAGTGAATTTGAAAATACCAAACTGTGTGTCAGAAAAGTCACACCATAAATCAGTAATTATAAAAAATTGAATCTATAATAAACATATTGTGTTCGTACTGAAGAAATATTGCAAGTTAATGTTTGTAAACTGCGTAATTTTCTCAAGAAGATATTCTATTTGAAAGATCAAGGAGAGGAAGAGAAAATTCCTAGAGGCAAGGGAGAAATTAAAACGGGTATCAATATATTTTTGGCAAGAATATGTTTCAGAGAATAACAAAAGAAATGTGAGGATTAAAATGGGGTTGTTTGGAGGTATTAGCTCATTTAAAACCCGCAAGGCGAGGCAAAACCACATGGTATAAGTCATACACAAAACGGGGTCGTTTCACGAAGAACCTTTTTTGTATATTTACCAAAACGATGTCGTTTGGCTTCAGAATTTTACATCAGACGACATATTAAAAATTAATAACAAAATTAGTGATATTAGTTTCGTGATAAATTTGTCAATGGTGAGGGATGATGATAGGGCTCAGCCCTAAGACCCTTGAGGTGTTTGGATTTTTGAAGTGGTAATTACATGATACACTTATAAAAATTCGTAATATTTATTTCGTACGAACATGTTATATTAATTACAGATGCACTTTACAATATTTTATCCGTACGCGCATAACTTTTCAGATTCACGGATATGTTATTTATTTCGTACGGACAGGTTATGTTTTTATAGGTGGTTTCTTGTTTATAGGTTGTTTATTGTTTATATGTTGTTTGAATGTTGTTATATATTATTGATATTTATTTACATGTTGTTTATGTATTGTTTAAATGTTCAAAATAATATATAAACAAATCTGTATTTTTATATGTTGTTGATACCTTGTTTATATGTTGTTTTCAGCACATAAACATTATATCAATAAGATATTTATTGTTGATTTATTGTTTATATGTTGTATATAGTTGTTTACATGTTGAAAATAATATATAAATAAATTTTTATTTTATAATATTTATATGTTATTTATATCTTGTATATATATGTTGTTTTCAACATATAAACAAGATATCAATAATATATAAATAACATTCAAGTTTTAAAACAAGAAATAACATATAAATAAGTTTTAAAAAAATCTGAAAAAATGATTCTAAACAAGTTTTAAACAATTTCAAACTTGGATAGTACATAAAAACAATATATAAACAAGATATCAATAATATATAAGTAAAATTCAAGTTTTAAAACAAGAAACAACATTTAAACAATATATAAACAAGTTTTACACAAGTTCAAAAAATGAACAGATTTAAAAAAAATTCTAAATAAGTTTTAAAAAAGAAACAACATTTAAACAACATATAAATAAGTTTTAAACAAGAAACAACATACAAACAAGTTTTAAATAAGTCCAAAAAATGAACATATTTCAAACAAATTATAAACAAGTTTTAAACGATTCCTTAAAAATGTAATTTATAAAATTGGTGGCATACGTGCGTAATTTTGAAACTTCTACCAAAATATTAAAAGTAGGCCACGAGAATCCGTAAATTGCAAACTTAGGCCGCGTATATCTGAAAATGGCCCTTTTTGGAATAATTGATAGGCTTAGTTGAACGACACTTGATGAAAGACGTGGGTTTTATATATTCTAGGTGTTTCCGCCATAATTTTGCTCAAACCAGGGAAGGCGAGTCAACAAGCCAAGAAGGAAGGAACCCCACAGGATGTTAATTCTAAAATATATGGTGGGAACATAAAGCAAATCAGAAAGGAAAGAAAGAATCAGATCACGACAGATTAAAATTGCCAAAGGAAAAGTTAATCTCCAAGAAGGAAACAAATTTCAACAGAAGGCAAGTCTTTGAAGAGGTGATAAATCTGTAATATTTCCTTAGGGAGCAAACCAAATTACTGTAGGAAAGTTTTCTAAAAGGGGTGGCAAAATCGTAAATATTTGCCTTTGAACAATGTGAATTACAACCAAGATTTGCAACAGATATGCAGTAAAAGGAAATGATCTCTGATGTGACAAATTTGTAAATATTGAACAAGATTAACTATAGAAGACAAGTTGACACCAAATCAGGGACGAGAAGGAAAGTTCAAAAGAGATTGCCACCAAGGAAATTGTCAACCAATCAAGGATTGATTCCATGATTGTTGGGGTGTAAAAAGATTGATTAGCAAGAAATCCTTGATGAATACACTATATAAACAACAATGAACGTGGAAGAATAGACACCTCTCCAACACAACAACAACACAACACCCCTCCAATGGGTTAATTTATCTTTTTTTTCTCTATTGGGTTTTCAACTTTAGTTTTCTTTTGTTCTCTACTACATTTTCCTCTCAACCTATTGCACTCAACCTTTAAATCCAATAAAGCTCTCATTTTCATTTCATCATTGTGTTCTTGCTATTGTTCTTAAAGAGGCAAGAGACCTAAAGCGACGAGTTCGTCCCCTTACTTGACTTAATCGTTTGAAAGGAAGTTAAGATCTCGAGCACAATTTTAATTCTTATTTCGGTTTAGGAATACCTTAATTCCTTGGTATGCTCACGCAATCCACAAATTTAAACTCACCAAAGGGCGACATTATTTTTCCGAGTTCTAATAAAAAATGGGAAACAATTTAATGGCACGCCCGGTTGGACCGGCACAATGATGTTATGATGTCGTTCTACAACCAAGATGAATATGAAAACTGTTAGCCCAGTTCCTATTACCGTTTGGAAGAAGTGGCTTTTGCAACAACAAAGGCAAAATGAGCCAATGAAGAAGGGAATCCCTATTCCTATTCTTATTACAACTCTGCACAGGTAGCTTATCTAATCGTGCAAATTCCCCAATACAATTATGGGCCCAGGGGGCAAGGTAGGTAACTTGGGCAAGGATATTATGCAAAGGATTGCAGTGAAAAGGTTATTGTAACAGGTGTCTACAAAGATAAAACATATATGAAAGAATGGAGGGATTGTCTCACCCATCTAGTACATCTTTATATCCAAAGAAAATGTGGGCTCGAGGGGCAACGTCGACAACCTGAACAATAGTATTACACCCACGCCCCCAAGCAAATTATTCTTGACGACCACCAAGACCATGACTGGTCTGAAGCATTGGTAGGCCAAAATATCCATGAAGAGTGTTATGAAAATCATGAAGAAGGCCACCAAAACTATCATCATGAAGAAGACTTTGAGGCGTATGAGCAAGAAATGTATGAAACTCTAATATCTCAAGAAAATTATTATCATGATCGCCAATATTATGGTTGGTCGAAAGAATTGGTAGGCCAAAACAGTCACGATGAATACTATCAAAATTATGAAAAAGGCCACCAATTTTGAGAGTACGAAAATCACATCCCCTAAGCAAATTATTATAAAGACCACTAAGAAGATGATTGGCCTCAGGGGAGTGAAGAAGATTCAAAAAATGGTGAGTCACACTATGTCTTGGAGGAAATAGAGGAACAATCATTCCCTACTAAAAAAAACAAGCTACAAGTTGGGGCCATCAAAAAATAGAACTATAAAAGTATAAATAAAAAATCAGTTAGTATTTTATGGGGGACACTACCAAAACCATCGACAAGCAGCCCCTAAAGAATTTGTCCCCAAGGGAACAACCTCTAGCGGATTTGTCTCCAGAGGAACCGTCCCCAAGGGAACAGACTTCAAAAGAGACATTGTCCCCAGAGGAACCGTCCCCAAAGGAACCACTTCTAGGAGAACAATCCCCATCAGAAGAGCAACTGCCAAAAGACTCGTCCCCAAGGGAAAAACTTCTAAAAAAACAATCCCTAATAAAGGACACTACCAAAACCCTTAAGGGGAAGCCCCTTAAAGGAAAAGTCCCTAAGGGAACAAACTTCAGCAGATGACTACCTGCCAGGGGAACTTCCTTTAAAAGTGCCTAATTCTAGATCTCTACAAAAAATAAAGAGGATTTTCTTTGAAGAACATTCGGACGAGGTGAGATCTTCTCTCATTTATTTGATTAAGGCTTACATTTTTTGGGTTTTATATCTTGTGTCACATGAATGTTAAATAACATTGGTCCTCTTGGGAGAAAGAATTCTATTTTTCTCTTCACAACTGATGATACCACAAAGAAGAATAATACTACTCACCATGAAGGCTGGCCAAATTTAAGGTCGTTGTAAGCACCATTAGTTATAGATCTGGGCTAACTTACTGTTGGAAGCAGCGTGTTACCCCCTATTTTGAAAAATGGTAGCAACTCAGGAAAAAAACCCTGAGCGAATAAAAAATAAAAGAAAAAAAAGAAGAGAGCAAAAAATCAAAGCGGACCAAGATTACTCACGAAGAACACTCATCTAGTCGGCGAAATAGAGCAGCTCTCTTCTGCAAATTCTAGCGGGAACTACACGGCTTGAAACAAGATGACAACGACACTATTTCTTTTTTCAGATCGGTGACAGCAGTGTGAATCCTCTTCCAGCAGCAACGTCTCTTCCCTAATGACAGTGCGACAACCTGTTTTTGTGCTAGGCAAAACGAGTGACGACCAACGAAAGCTTCCTCCAACGCCTTGGTGGCAACAATGAACCCTCACTGGTTTGAGATGATGATGGTGTGACTGGATGGTAAAGGCGAGGCTTTGTGTTGGTACCAGCGATTTTGAAGCAAAAGTGGGAGTTGAGCTCTGTTTTTTGTTTGTCACGAAGAAGGAGGAGGTGAGGTTCCTATTTTATTTTTCACAGGGAGAAAAAAAGTTGGTTTTGTTTAAAACTGAGTTGGTTCAAATGGTTTGTTTATTTGGAGTGGTTTGGTTCAGGTGGGTTTGGTTTGATTGGGTGGCATGTGATTTTAAGTCTAGTTTGTTGGTTTAGATCTTGGGTTTTGTAGAAGGAGTGAGTGGTTTCTTTTGATGGGTTGAGTGAAAACAACTAGTATGCCTTTTGTTACAACTTATATATGGCCACTATAAGACCTGCCTTCTACTAAAACTTTAGCATCTGCAAAAAAAAATTATTACAGAGAGTTCAACCTGAAGGTGCCACATATTATTCAAGAGCATTTAGGTCTCTTTGGCCACCATGGAATGCTTTCTTTTTGATATTGCAGTAGTTTTATCAATAGAAACAAGTTTTGCAAAAGAACAAAGTGCTACAGAATACAAAAGTCGCAAAGGACTTTCAATTTACCCAGGGGACTACAAAACATTAATCTTAACCGTGTTCATGGTTTTCTCAAATCAAGAACACATGGTGGGCTATTGTTTTCGCCATAATTTTGTTCAAACCAAGAAAGGTGAGTCAGCAACCCAAGAAGGAAGGAACCCCGTAAGATGTTAATTCTAAAATATTTCTTTAAGGAGCAACGATAGGAACAAAAAGCAAATTAGAAAGGAAAAAAGGAATCAGATCACGCCATATTAAAATTGCAAAAGGAAAAGCTAATATCTAGGAAGGAAACAAATTTCAACAGAGGCAAGTCTTTGAATGGGTGGCAAATCTGTAATATTTTCTCTGGGAGCAAACCAAATTACTGTAGGAAAGTTTCCTAAAGGGGGTGGTAAAATCATAAATATTTGCCCTGGGACAATGTGAATTACAACCAAGATTTGCAACAGATATGCAGTAAAAGGAAATGGTCTCTGAGGTGGAAAATTTGTAAATATTGCCTTGGAGAACAAGATTAATTATAGAAGGCAAGTTGACACCAAATTAAGGATGAGAAGGAAAGTTCAAAAGAGATTGTCACCAAGGAAATTGTCAACCAATCAAGGATTGATTCCATGATTGTTGGGGTGTCAAAAGGTTAATTAGCAAGAAATCCTTGATGAAGACACTATATAAACAACAATGCATGTGGAAGAATAGGCACCTCCCCAACACAACAACAGCACAACAACAACAACAAACACCCCTCCAATGGGTTAATTTATCTTTTTTTCTCTATTTGTTCTTCAACTTTAGTTATCTTTTGTTCTCTACTACATTTTTCCTCTCAACCTATTGTACTAAACCTTTAAATTCAATGAAGTTCCCATTTTCATTTCATCATTGTGTTATTGCTATTGTTGTTAAAGAAGCAATAGACCCAAAGTGATGAGTTCGTCCCCTTGCTCATCCTTAATTGTTTAAAAGGAAGTTAAGATCTCGAGCGCAATTTCAATTCTCATTTTGGTTTAGGAACATCTTAATTTCTTGGCACGCTGGCGAAATCCACAAATTCAAACTCACTAAAGGACGACATTGTTTTTCTGAGTTCCAATAAAAAAATGGGGAACACTGGGGTTTAGTCAAGGGTCTGCCACATGGCATGCAGATATTGGGGAAAATACATGGTAGTGTATGGGGAGATTCCAATATCTTCTTTGGCGTGTTACCAAAGTATTTGTACATCTGTTATTAGGTGGAGGAAGTGTGACGTTACTACTGTGCTGCGGGCACTGAGAATACTGCTTACTCTAGGTTGGTGGATTATTACCTTTCGATATAGCTTAGGGCTGACAATTTTGAACACGACCCGATTAAATGATATGACTCCACACGAAGTTGAACGGATTTGGGTCATAAACAGGTTGACTCGTATATGACACGAAAAAATCAAGTTTAAACGAGTTCAACCCTCTCAACCTATTTATGACACGTTTAACCCGTGTAACATGTGATACATGACCTGAATAACAATTAACGGGTTATAGGGGCCATGTCGTATAGCCTGCTTCATAAACGTGTCGTGTTTGGGTTTATAGTTTTGACACTATTAATTAATCGCGTCATGTTTGGGTTAAGCCTAATCGTGTCATATATATGTCTTGACACGACCTGATTATACATGACACGACACGAATTGCCACCACTAATCTAGCTCTAATTGGTGGCAGTGGTTCATATCATGCCAAATTTTCTTTGGACTTAATTATGACAGTTGCACTAAATAAAATACTGAACTTGATAAATTGGCCCGTAGATTTTCAATTTTGACAGATGGAAACACATTTAAATGTTTGTTCACATATGCCACATTTTCAAAACTTATTTTGAAGAATGTCAAATCTGTTAGTCAAAAATTTGTGTTTTCCTCTCATTTCACTCATTTTTCTCCCTCCTCGACCAAACTCTATGCTCTCTCTCTCTCTCTCTCTCTCTCTCTCTCTCTCTTCAATTCTCTCCTCCCCCTCTCTATCGAAACCCTAACTCTCCTGCCGCCACCCTCCATACTCCTTCTCCTCCGCCGCAACTCTCGTTCTCTCTAATCGCGGTGTCATTCTCTCGTTCTCTTCTTGCTCGTCCTCCTCTCTTTCTTTCTTCGACGGGAAGGACAAACAACAATGGCAGAGTTGGAGTGAAGGACACGCAGTGGCAGATCTGAAGTGACAAATGGTAGTCGTTTGCCTTCTCTCTCTCTCTCTCTCTCTCTTTGTCTCACTCAAAACACCATCTCTCTTTCTCTCTTCGATCGTAGCCACGTCATCGTTGCACCTCAGATCCAGACGCGAAGGCGATAAGACCTGATGCGGGTTTGTTCCAGCGGTGAACGAAGAGGGCGAGGATTAGGTTGTAGTGCGGAACCCTAGTTGTGCTTGTCATTTCAGATTTTAAGAATTTATGAAAGTTCCCCTATGTTTTAATTTTTTTTTCTTCATAAAAGTCCTTTTTATTTGTTTGTTTGTTCATGTATGCTTTTTGTGAGACTTAATGGTTTAATATAAAAAAAAAATACTTTCAAACAAAAGTTGATTTTGTTTATTTTTATTTATTTTCATTGAGTTTGATTGATTTTGTATAAAGGTGATTACATTTGGAGACCTTTGTAGACGTTTGGAAACCTTTATAGACGTTTGGAGACCTTTTGTAGACTTTTAAAGACCATTGAATATATACACAAATAATATTGCTTAATTTAAAAAATATTACGTAGAAAATTTATTGAATTAAATTTATTATAAAAAAAATTGTGAGATTTGGACACATTTGAAGACCTTTTGACTTAAATCAAGTTTCATATAAAAAAATTGTAAACTCCCACTGAAGATTTTTGAAAACTTTTGGAGATCTCTTTTAGAACTCTTAGAGACTTCTGGAGACAAATTGAAAAAATTATATAATTTTTTTACTGAAATTCATTTTTTCGCAAAAAAAATTAATTTCTCACAAAAATATTGCGATGTCTCACGACTATGGAATTTTTCAAATGAGTTTTTTTTTCTGGCATTTCTCAAAATTAATATTTTTGAAAAATATTTTTTGAAATGAGTATTTTATTTTCGTATAAAAGTGTGATTTTCCATGGTGTTTGATTTCGGGAGGCCTTGCCAAGTTCTGGGTGTTTGAGGTGTTCCAATATGTCTAGGAAGAGAAGAGAACATAAGGACTTTAATGCCAACCGGTTAAGTTGGGCTTCTTTGGGCTAGAACATGGTCTGTCCATATTCCATTTTAATTTCAAATTTTACAAAATTTACGTCTTCGAGACCATTTTTGTTTATTGCAAATGGACTTTCTAATATTTTTTTCGTCTACAAGTCATTTTTTTAAATTTATGGACTTGTATTTTTATTATGTATGGACATGCTATGTTGTTGTATGTTGTTTATATACTGTTTATATATTATTTTTTGTTTATATATTGTCTGAATGTTGTTATATCTTGTTAATATCTTATTTATATATTGTTTATATGTGTTTTATATGTTGAAGCAATAAATAAACAAATCTGAATTTTTATATGCTGTTGATACCTTATTTATATGTTGTCTTCAATGTATAATTAACATATAAACTTCATAAAAATAAGATATACGTTGATTTTTTATTATTTATATGTTGTATATATGTTGTTTACATATTAAAAATAATATATAAATTAATCTGTAATTTATATGTTATTGATTTATTTTTTATATATTGTTTAGATGTTACTGATAACTTTTTTATATTTTTTTCAACATATAAACAACATATAAATAACATATAAACAATGTATAAACATGATTCAAGTTTTAAAATAAGAAACAATGTATAAACAACATATAAATAACATAAAAACAAGTTTTAAACATGTCAGAAAAAATTTAACAGATTTTAATCAAATTATAAACAAGAAACACATATAAACATGTTTTAAATAAAAAACAACATATAAAATCCATATAAACAAGTTTTAAACAAAAAATAATATATAAATAAGTTTAAAAAGTTTAAAATAAGCCAGAAAAATGAACAAGTTTTAAAAAAATTATAAATAAGTTTCAAACAAGTTTTAAATAAATTTTAAAAAATAAAATAAAATAAAATGTAATTTTTGAAAATAAAAAAAATGAAATTTGTTAAATTATCATCGTCCGCATGCAATTTTCTATTTTCTGCCAAAAGTTTCAAATTAGGCCCAATAAATCTATAATAACTAATTGTTGGTGCCGTGAATATAAAAATGGCCCATTGGAAAAATCAAAGTTTGGTGTTTTTTTAAATCTAGAAGCATTACACATTTTTTAACGTTTGACTGTTGTTATAGTTGACAATGGCATTAGATGTTTCCAACAAGTGGCTTCTTAATTATTTTTTTGTTTAAAAAAAATTATCTATTATTATCCGAATTTAAAACTATCAGATTTTTAATTTAGTGTTATCTTATTGTTAAGATTACTCTTATAAAAAATTGATTTAAATTTAAAAGAATAGCAATCAGATTGACATCATGAGTTTTATTATTTAAATTCAAATACAATCTCTCGATTCATATTCTCACATTACTTTCGGAGAATTTGGTGAATATAGTTTTATCTGCACTTATTCTCTTCACAATTTTCCCCCCAAACATCTTCTCTGATTAGTTCTCTAACATTGCAGGTTGGCTATGTATTAATAAGTAAACCCTGGTGTTTCACTCACATTTCCTTTTCGAATTGCCTTAATGTTGGATGATTGGGGACTTACAATAGTTTCAATTCTTCGTCCTGCCCTGGTAATCAATTAGTTGCACTCCATTTAAAATTTCAGCAATTGATATTTGACGAGTATTGCATAGTTTATAGTTCTACCATTTTCGCATATTATTTCTTTTTAACTGCTAGGGTAACAAATTTTAATTTTTTTTCTATATAAATTGCTCAGTCTGTGGAAGAGGATTTTTTCAGAGAAAAGGTAAGCTAATTAAACTGATATTGGAAGGTTTATGAAATAATCAAACTGTGTCCGTGATTGAAATTTATGATGACTAAGAAGACGCCATGATTTTTCTTTTATGACATACTTCACCATTAGTTGTCTAAGTGTATTTGTACTGAATTCTACATTCCTTTAGTCATTTTATATATATCTTAGTATTCGATAAATGTAGTTGTTGAGTTGAAATGATTTTTTCTTTGTGATATGTTGAAGCTATCTAGTAAAACATGGACTAAAGTAAAATGGGCTGGAGCTTGTTGTTTTAGATGAACTTTAGAGTTATGGTTAGTCTATTTGACTAGAGCTCTTATAAAACCTATAAACAGGTGGTTTGGGGAAACATATGTAACCTAGAGTGTATGCGTGTCGTCTTTCATAATGAATTGCTCACTCTCTGTTGGTGGATGTATATCACTTTGATCGAACCACATATATCTCTGTGTTCTTATGTGATTGTTCTCTTTCTTTTATTCCGCTTAATCTATTGCTTTGCTTGACAAGTGATATCAGAGCTTTAGGCATTTGTTCAATAACTCTTAGGTTCAGATCTGTTGAAAGAATATGTTTTCTCACAAATTTGAGATTGAGAAGTTCAATGGCTCGAATGATTCCATTCTCCGGAAGTTGAAGACGCTTTTGGTTTAGCAGAAGTGTGCAGAGGCAATAGAAGGGGAAGAGAAGTTACCGAAAAAATTGACAATAGCGCAGAATGATAAAATTGTGTTGAGGGCACATAGTACGATTCTGTTAAGTCTGGCTGTTGAAGTCCTGGGGGAGATAACAGATGAGGATACTGCAGCTGGCTTGTAGAAAAAGCTTGAAAATAAGTACCAGAAGAAATCACTGGCCAACAAGCTTTATTAGAAAATACGACTACATACCTTGAAGATGACTGAAAGTATTTAAATAAAAGAGCACCTTGATAAGTTTAACAGAATTATATTAGATCTGAAAGGTGTAGGTGTTAAAATTGAAGAGGAGGATCAAGCTATGTTTTTGTTGTGTTCTTTGCCTGACTCTTATGAAAATTTAATGGATACTATGATGTATGATAGAGATAGTATCTCGATAAATGATGTTAAGAATGCTCTGCTATCTAAAGAATTGAAAAAATTGGTGTTTGGTTCTAGGGAAGGCAGTAGAGTATGAGTTAACCGTAAGTAGGGGCATGAGCATGTGACTAAATGGTGAAGGACATAGTAAGTCGCGTTCCAAGTCAAAATTTGCATTTAGGTGCTTTCATTGCAAAGAGAATGGGGAGCTAAGTGTCAAGGGTAGTGGTTCAGTGCAGGTCAAAATGTTCGACGGAATGGTTAGGACATTGGATGTCTGGTATGTCCCTAGACTGCGAAAGAATTTGATCTCTGTGGGTACACTGGAGAAAAATGGGTAAACATTCTCTGAAAGTCGTGGAGTTCTTAGGGTATCTATGGGTGCTCTTGTGGTGATGAAAGGCAAATTGCAGGACATGATTTATACATTAATGGGTAGTTCAGTGTTCGGAACGGCAGCGATGTCGAGCTCCATGGAAATTGATCCTGTAGAGAAGAAGGATAGTAGTGCAGAGCTGTGACATCTAAGATTAGGGCATATGAGTGAGAAGGGATTGTCCATTTTGAGTAATAAAGGGTTATTAGATGGTGCTAATACTGAAAAGATGAAGTTTTGTGAGACTTGCGTTATGGGTAAACAATGCAGGGTGAAATTCAGTTTGGGTAGGCACACTACTAAGGAGTTCCTTAAATACATTCACTCTGATTTACAGGGTCCTTCTCCGATGGAGTCTCATAGTGAATGCATGTACTTTGTAATGCTTATTGATGACTTTTCTAAAAAGGTCTGGGTATATTTTCTGAAATCGAAGGATGAAGTGTTTGGAAAGTTCAAGGAGTGGAAGACTATGATGGAAAATTAACCGGAAAAGTAGTCAAGACACTGAGAATAGCTCGAGATCGACTAGAATGATTCACATAGTATAACAACAAGTAGACCAAGACGAGAAATCCGGAGGCCTGCGAGGAATATGGATTGTGTTAGTGCAAGTATTACTAATCATGTTGCCTTTGCCTTAACAATAGCCAAAGAAACTGAAAGGGAGGAACCGAGGTCATATAAAGAGGCAGTGGAAAGTAAAGATAAAGAAAAATGGCTAAGCTCCATGAATGAAGAGATGACATCCTTGCAGAAAAATCAAACTTGGGAGCTTATGCCTTTGATGGAAGAGGTGACATCTGTTGATTGTAAATGGTTTTTCATAATAAAGGATATGATTCCAGATGTTAAACCACCCAAATTCAAATCGAGGCTTATGGCGAAGGGCTTTTCACAAAAGGAGGGGCTTTTCACACTTTTAATTTAGAACTAGAGCAACTTGATGTTAAAACTAATTTTCTTCATGGAAACCTTGATGAGGAAATTTATATGAAACAACCTGAGATATTTGTTAATCCTAAAAAGCCTGATCATGTGTGCTTGTTGAAGAAGTCCTTATATGGTTTGAAGCAGTCACCTAGCAACAGTATAAGATGTTTGATGCATTTATGATCTCTCATGAGTTTATGCAAAATCAATATGATAATGGTGTTTACTTTAAGACACTACCTCATGGTTCGTTTATGTATCTGTTGCTATATGTGGATGCCTTATTGATTGTAGCTAAGAACCAGGCTGAAATTAACAAACTGAAATAGTAATTGAGCAGTGAGTTTGAGATGAAGGATTTGAGTGCAGCCAAGAAGATCTTAGGGATGAAGATTTTGAGAGATAGATATGAAGGCTTGTTGTATGTATCACATCAAAAATACAATGAGAAGTTACTGTAGGATTTTCATATGGATCACTCCAAATTGGTGAGTACTCCATTGGCTACACATTTTAAATTTGATCATAGTACATTGTCAAGCACTGTTGAGGAGGTGTAGTATATGAAGAGTGTGCCTTACTTGAGTGTAGTGGTAGTTTAATGTATGGTATGGTATGGATTAGACCAGATTTGTCATATGTTGTTAGTGTAGTAAACAAATTTATGAGGAATCGTGGCAAAGCCCACTAGAAATTAGTCAAGTGGATTATGCGATATTTGAAGGGAACATGTAGTGTGTGCTTGGTCTATGAGAATGGTTATGTTTTCAGTGGATTGGTTGGCTTTATTGATTCTGATCATGAAGTAGATCTCATAAAGACAACGTCATTAACTTGTTGTATTTTCACCCTCTTTGGATGTGCTATTAGATGGAGAGCATCTCTACAATCAACAGTTGCTCTATCTACAACTGAAGCAGAATACATATTCTTGACAAAAGGGTGAAATAAGGTATGTGGTTGAATGATCTCGTTGGTAGTTTAGGTTTGAAATTGCCGAAGCATGTTATCTATTATGATAGTCAAAATGCTTTGTATTTGGCAAAAAATCCAGTTTATCATGAGATGACAAAACATATTGATGTTTAGACTAAACTTCATTCGAGATGTGATCGAAGAGAAGTTGTTCTCCATTGAGAAGGTAGCCACAAAAGACAATCTTGCAGATATGTTGACTAAGCCGATCACTACTGAAAAGTTCAAGTATAGCGTAGACTTGGTGAATGTTCACTTGAGCTTAAGGCTCTTCGATGCGTGGCAGAGGAGTAATTATATATTCTGAATTAAAAGAAGAAAGAAAATTTAATTCAAAGCGGAGAATTATTGAGTTAATTTGATTTTTTTTTTGTGATATGTTGAAGATATCTAGTAAAGCATGGGTTAAGGAAAAATGGGCCGGAGTTTGTTGTTTTAGATGAGTTTTAGGGTTAGGGTTAGTCTATTTGACTAGAGCTCTTGTGAAACCAATAAATAGGTGGATTGGGAAAAAAATGTAACCTAGAACGTATGTTTGTTGTCTTTCATGGTGAATAATAGAATTGCTCGCTATCTGCCCGTGAATATAGATCACTTTGATCGAACCACGTAAATCTCTATATTCTTTTGTGATTATTCTCTTTCTTTTATTCCATATGTTCTATTGCTTTGCTTGACAATTTTCATGATGAAGTAATGGTTGTGGTAGTAAGTGAGTTGGAATGGTGATGGTGGTAACTACTGCGACTCAATATTTCTTCTTTTTTGTTAGCTTATCATTTTAATGAATCCGTGGTTGTTTTTTTCATTCGAATTGCAGAATTTAGAAAGTGCAACTGTTTCCGGAGCGGATATATAGCAATATATTATACTACAAGCAAACGTCAAGAAAAGTATTTTGAGTTTGTTAACGGATAAAATTTGGTCGGCAACGTGTTTTCTCGAAGAGGTTTCTATTGAAGATTGGATTTTACATAACCAAAGATGGATTGACCATTATTAAATTTCAAAGAATTTTCAGAGTTTGAACTCATTTAAGTGGCATGTTTTTTATAAAGTGATATCTATAAGATTTGATGTATTTATTATGGGTACTGCTTGATCCATCTCTCTTTTTTGAATAAATAAAAAAATAAATAAATAGAGCGTTTCACAAATTTTAAGATAAATTAATATATAAAATAGAATAAAATATATTTCTTTTGAAAAGGATTGATGAGGAGGTTGTTAAGTCAACACCATATTAATCATTTATGAATTAAATACGGTTTTGTTCCTGAATAAATAGCTTTTAGAGCCACAATCTACAAAAACAAAAATTTCGCTTTATCAATATCATCATTTTATCTTTCTAAACTTTTGTTTAGCTAAAACTTCAAGATTTCTGCTAATGCCATTTCGTTAGATCTTCGGTCTCGATTGCATTTTATATTGAATGAATAATCTAAGTCTAGAAATCAGGATTTTTCTCCAAGAATTTTTTTAAATAGAATAGAAAGTTTTTGTATATTAATGTAAACACAAATTTATAAAAACACCCGTAAACACAAATTTATACAGGGCGGAAGTTTCAACTTTTGCGTTTTTTTTTAACCAGCTAATAACAATGTAAAAAATGTCAGCTTACTTATTTTATTGACATAAATGCTACATTATTTAGTTTAAATTTCTTTTCAATCCCCTCTCTTTCTCTCTCTCTCCAACTTCAACCACCGTCGTACCCTCCACCACTACTCCCAATCCTACTACCACTGTCGTCGACCACCTACCCTCAAAGTCAAACTAAGTCCTTCGCCAAATCGTCATCAGATTAATCAACAAATAATCTCTCTTTCAATCTTGATGAGTGGCGACAGAAGGACAATAGGTGATGTCTCTTTCCTTGTGTCCAACGGCCTCGGTCGTGCTCTCATCCTCATCTCTAACCGCTGACCATTTTGATTTTGTTGAGAAGCGACGACGGCTAGGGTTTCAAAACCCTAGCTACTGTAAATGTGCAAAATTACAAATTACAACTAGGTTTGTAAATTTTCATAAAATAACAAGTTATTCCCTTAATTTTCTAACTATCAGACCCTAAACATTTCATATTTATCTATTTTACCACTGAAGTTTAACCAAATTTAAAGAAATTTTGCAAAATTATCTTATCAGTCCCTAATTTGGCTAAATGGATCTATGGTGGACATATGTGGATAAATGGTGGAAAGAAATGTCCACCTAAATTAATAAGATCTTATTGTTAAATGTAGCAAATTTATATATTGTGGGCAAATGGTGGACATTTGTGTCCACCATAAGTACACTTGTAAATACTTCTCTAAAAAACAAATAAAACAAAATTTGTCAAGTTAACAATTTCAAAATTCATTTTGTACACCTATTCTCTACTGTTTGAACACTATTTGTACAACCTAAATCAAATAAAAACTAAATTAATATACTAAATAAATTTAAAAATTATTTTGTCTAACATTTGTACACCTATTATAGACTTATGTACATCTATCGTGCATCTATTGTCCACCTTGTAGATCTAAAATTTAACAAAATTTCAGATTCTAGCATTTCTGCAATTATTTTTAGAAATAGTTACATGCACTAGATAATTTTGTAAGGTGGCATTTATTTTCTAACCCATCTGTAATTTTCCCATCTTTTAAGATGGTAACATTAATTGGATTAAAATATGTCTTATTAAATAAACAATGTACAAATATGATAAAAAGGTTGATCATTAGTTATGAATATAAGGTCATTGTGAAAAAGAAAATAAATAATATAAGATCAGTAGACGATAAGCAAGCTACGACATGTAAGATTGTGACAAAACGATATGATTTTGGAAGTTATGAATGAACATCATCATCGAATAAGTAATGTTGAGATTTTGATTGCATTAATTTCAGGTTGACTTAGTTGGAAGATTAGAAGTGATTGAAATTTTAAAGCACGACTTGTGACCAAACAAATGTTAATAGCTTTAGATTATGTCCACATAAAATGGGTTGACAACTGCAACTTTGATGTTCAGACTTAATTTGATAGTGCCCTTATTTATTTAATGCAAGGTCAATTATTTAATTGTCGCTTAAATTGTCGTCTAAGTCCACACTTGCGTTCTTTGATTTCCACCTTCTTATATTTCTTTTTCATAATTCCAATTTATAAATGGTGCAAAAAAAAGAAAGAAAGAAATAAGGTAATTATACAATGGAATATAGTTTTTTTTCTAAGCCTTTAATTTTTCTTTTTCAATAAACTTATTGGTACTCGTTAAATAAATTAATTATTGTTTGTTTGCATTTTAAGTGTTAATAAGATATTACCTAGCACAAATATCTGTTTTCCCTTCCCAATTGATTACTCTAAACATTAATTTATGAGCCATTTTCATTCACAAAGAAAATGCGTTAGAACTATTTTTATCTGGAAAATGTATTAGAAATATAAACTAAGGAATGATTATTTTTAAATTTATTATTAAATAAATAATAATAAATAACGATAACCACATATATTTATCATTCTAAGATTATCTTAATTATGTGATAAAAAACCTTTTTATTAGGAAGTAATTTTTCGGAGAGTCACTTCTTATTATTTTCGAAGAAAATGATTTGTAGCTGAAGTAAGAAGGAATTATAGCTAGTGAATGCATCAAGAGTTTAGTCTCTTTTTTTTTTATTATATATTTAAAAATCTGTTATCTGTTAAATCATACACATTTCAAACAAGAATATATAACCACCATGTCATATTCCCTCCTTTTCACAATAAGTGATTTTTTAAATTATAGTACATATATTAAGAAAATAATTAGAGTATATTAACTATGGTATTAATTTACCATATCATCCCTATTAACGATTCATTGAAAATATAAATTATATATTAATTGTTAGTCATTAACTATAAGGATATATTTAGACAATTATGTTCAAAATCTATCCGATTTTGTAAAATGTCACTTATTTTAACAAAAATGAATTTTTTTCTAAAAAAAACACTTAGTGTAAAAAGGAGGGAGTAACATATATACTATGGAGTATATTGTGCTATGTCCCCTCTATTTTTTATATTAAGTCATTCACATTAGCTCCCAGTGTCATGTTATGTTACCAACATTACCTCATCAATAAAAAACGTTATTACTTGGCGATATTAGCGTTAATCATTTCTGTTATTAATGAAAATTAATCCCTTTGTACATTAATGAATCAGTCTAATTGAGCCAACAGTGTATAAAGTATTTATGTGCAAAGTCACGAAAGTTAAGTCATTACATAGATGCATTGGTTTTTTATTTTTTTTCAAAAAAGTTAAAATTATTTTAAGGTATTGAGGTTAAAAAGAAAAAAAAAATATGCCGTTATTATGCATTTAAATGCATCTATTGGTTGGTGTGTCCACACAATAAATATGTTCACCCACTATTGTTCTTTTTCCTGAATTGCGCATTAACCAAGGTCCGTCGTAGCTCAAAATTTTCGCTTATCACCATCAAGCTTTCATTGTTTTTCAATTTTTATCGAACCATTAAGAGTCCATTTATTTTGAATTTTTTTTCTATTTTCTCTTTTATTTTTATAAAAAAAAGAATTTTCTCAGAAAACAAATATAAACGCTTGTTTTTACAAAAAAACAAGTAGAAAATTGGATTTGAACAACTTTTGATTTTTTTTGAGTATATTAGTTTTGTGTGAAAACTCTTGTTTTTTATTTAAAAAAAGTGAAAAAATTAAGGGGCTATTTAGTTGTGAAAATTCTTCACTATTTTCTAAAAATTAGGAAAAAAAAGAAAAATAAAAAATGTATTCAATTTTTTTTATTAGTAAGCATATTTTCTAAATGCTTTGAAATTTTAGAAAATAGAAATAAAACAGGAAATAAAAATAGAAATAAAAAATTATTTTCTCAACTAAATATAGTCTAAAGTTTTGAACAAATTTTTTTATTTTTTTATTTTCCAATTTTTAGAGATTTTTGACATTATAAATGTTGTAAGACTTAGTGATCGAACCAAAAACATTATTCGACGCCGGCCGTAAGGAGATTCGGGAGTCATGAATTTCCATGCAACCTAAATTACATGAAAATTGGAGACTCTAGTCCTTTTTTTCCATCAAAATAAATTATTAAACAGTAAAGGGAAAAGGCAAAACAAAGTCATATTCGTACTTCACAGAATTATTGGAGAGAGGTGTCAACTTTGCTTTCTTGCCATCTTTACTGTATTTTCCTTTTTGGAGGTGCTTTTCGTTTCTGGCCTTTACATTAGTGAGATAACCTACTCCAAGCTGTTCATATTTCTGTGGCGCATAAATTAGACTGCCAACCATATCTACTGCCTCAGATATTTGCTTTTTCAACATAAAGGCTATAGGAAATTATTCTATAGTGAAAGAAGAAAATTTCTCCATATATGTACACATAATGCCATCAATAATGAGATATAAT
>CAODLS011110464.1:0-17118 GCA_948243855.1 Flueggea neowawraea | reverse complement strand
GCTTTTGTGCTCACTGAGCCTGATGAGTCAGAGTTGAGAGTGGGAGATGTGACGGTGGTTCAGGAGTTTTTTGACGTATTTTCAGAGGAGTTATCGGACTTGTGCCTAAGCGGGAGATTGAGTTTTCCATAGAGGTACAACCTAGTATTGATCCGATATCTATCCCACCGTATCGGATGGCACCAGCGGAGCTGAAGGAGTTGGAGACTCAGCTGAGGGAGTTGTTAGACAAGGGGTTTTTTTGGCCGAATGTTTCGCCTTGGGGTGCGTCAGTCTTGTTTGTAAATAAGAAGGACAGGAGTCTTCGCATGTGCATCGACTACCGTCAGTTAAACAAGGTGACAGTAAAGAACTGATATCCACTTCCGATGATAGATGATCTATTTGAACAGTTTCAGGGTGCACAGTGGTTCTCTAAGATTGACTTAAGGTCGGGATATCACCAGTTGAGGATTCGAGGTGAGGACATTCCTAAGACGGCGTTTCAAACTAGATATGGCCACTATGAATTTCTAGTGATGTCATTCGGTCTGACGAACGCTCCCGCAACATTTATGGATTTTATGAATAGGGTGTTCAGACCGTACCTAGATTATTTCATCATTGCCTTCATCGATGACATATTGATCTACTCGAGAAGTAGGGAGGAGCACGAGGACCATTTGAGAGCAGCGTTGCAGACTTTGCAAGAACATCAATTTTACACTAAGTTCTCAAAGTGCGAGTTTTGGCTCGAGTAGGTAGTGTTTCTCGGACACGTGGTGTCGAGAGAGGACATTTTGATAGATCCCAAGAAAGTGGAGGTTGTACTCCATTAGGAGAGGCCTAAGACTACTACGGAGATTCAGAGTTTTCTTGGTTTGTCCGGGTACTACAGGAGGTTTATCGAATATTTCTCAAGGATTGTAGCTCCTATGACTTGGTTGACGCAAAAGGGAGTCAAATTTGTTTGGTATGATAGATGTGAGGATAGTTTCCAGAAGCTGAAAAAGTGTTTGACTCGTGCGTCAGTGTTGGTGTTACCATCGGGTTCTAGAGGCTTTGCAGTGTATTGTGATGCATCGAGAGTTGGCCTAAGTTGTGTGTTGATGCAACATGGCAAAGTGATAGCCTTTGCATCGAGACAACTTAAAAGGCATGAGCAAAACTATCTGACGCATGATCTAGAGTTAGCATCTGTGGTGTTGGCACTCAAGATCTTGAGGCATTACCTGTACGGAGAGACTTTTGACATCTTCACATATCATAAGAGTTTGAAGTATATCTTTGGGCAGCGAGACCTGAATCTGAGGCAGAGACGTTGGCTAGAGTTGCTGAAGGATTATGATTACACCATATCATATCAGCCTAACAAGGGTAATGTTGTTACTGATGCTCTAAGTAGGCATCTGAGTTGAACTAAGGAGGAAGTAGGCATCTGAAAACTACAAGTCACGTTGCATGAAGTCTAAGTCGTGTTACGTGAATAAGGTGCTCTCGGCATGAGTTGTGCTTATCTACGAGTCACATTGTAGAGCGTACAAGTCATGTTATGTGAATGAGGTGCTCTCGGCATGAAATGCCCTTGTGTACAAGTCACGTTGCAAACTATACAAGTCACGTTAAAGAGAATGAGCATCATACTTGAAGTCGACTTGAGGGCAATGGAAATCAACAGTACACTATGATTCAAGTCACGTTGTGAGTAAATGAGTCACCTTTGAAATATTTCCTCAATGCACATTGTACGCGGATACAAGTCACGTTATATGAGGTGATGTCAGCTTCTGACAAGTCGGCGCCTCGAGATTCAAATTTGAATATTCTCTGACACCTGACGCAATCACGTGAAATAATTAAAGGACATATCTTTGGAGATTGACAACGCTCGTTGTATAATCAAGTGTCATATGCAACGCACATTAAGGCATGGTCAATGCACGTTGCAAATGGACACAAGTCGCATTGTACGAAGAAATTTTCCAGGTGAGCATTCTGGATGGAGACTCAAGTCACGTTGCATATACACAAGATACATTACATTGTGCAACATTTGAGGCCGAAGGATCAGAGTTGGATGCAAGACACGTTGAAAGAAAGTAAGTCACGTTGTACATCAAAGGGACATCTACAATGCACGTTGCATGGGTTACAACGCACATTGTATCGGCTGATGTCATCAAAATTAGAATATCTTTCTCGTTTCTTAATGGCTCTTTCAAGTCTCACAACGGCTACATTTTTGAAACCTACCTATAAATAGAGGTACGCACTTCAGAACAAGTAAGGGAACGCATTGAGAGTGTGCCCAAGCTTTGCAAATTTCATTCTTGACTTTCTCTCTCTAAGTGTTTTCAAGTTCTTACACTACAGCTAGATTGTGTATTGCTATTTGCTTTGAGAGTTAGTGTGAGAAGATCATTCTCGTTCTATTAAACATTGTGTAATCAAGCTTTGGTGGTAAAGCTTGAGGGTAGAATAGGTTTACTTGTTTGGTTCCTTAGAAAAACAAGTGGGTATTGGTTTACTTGTTGAGCCATCTAAAAACAAGAGATTGCAAAAGTTGTCTTGTGAGCCTGAAAAATAAGAGGTTGTAACGGTTTGCCTCCACCCGCAATAAGAGGGAAGAGTTAGTGGATTGAAATTCTCTAGTTGAGGCTAGAGGAGTGGACGTAGGTCAAGGAGGACCGAACCACTATAAATTGCCGATTTTTTTCTCTCTTCCTTACTCATTTTCTTTTCAGTTTCTGTGGTTGTTTGTTGGATTTAGCTATTAACTTTTTTTTTCAAAATATTGTCAAAAGTTTTTTAAAAAACTTTTATACTTAGCAAGAAATCCAATTCACCCTCCTCTTGGATAGCCATATTGGGATTACACAAGATAATGTACGTTATATATTTTAACGTAAGTATGGTCCTCTATAACGTACGTAAAGGTATTCCATATAGCGCAAACATCAAAGATTGCACTCTAACGGCTAGTTCAACAACTCCAATAGTCTCGTGGGCATGAAAAGCTATAAATACATCAAGAAAAGGTAGAGAAAATGTGGATGATCATATGCCTACATTGATCAAACATTTTAATCATTCTCATCACCCCCAAAACACCAAAGATCAAGCTAGAAACATGATCAAGAGCATCAAGTCTACATAATCAAATCTAGCATAGACATCATTTGTAATCTTTTGGTACACACTTTGAGAGTGGAGAAATGTTTGTTATGAGTCTTATAAAACAGTATTGTAAGGACCATAATGGTGTAAGCCTAGAGAGAAATCAACATTGTTTAGGTTTTAGAGGTGTGAACCAAAATCAACCTTGTTGGTTTTAGAGGTGTGAGCCGTAATCAGCCTTGCTATAAGGTTTTGTTGGATTGAGCCGGAATCAATCACTGATATAATGCATGAGAAAATCCTAAGTAAGGAACTTAGACAGTAGACGTAGGCACGGTTGACTGAACCACTACAAATTAGTTTGTTCGTTTTTCTTCCTTACTCTCACAACTCCATTAAGGCACGGCCAAAAAAAGTCTCCAACACAAGCCATTGAGACCTCTTCCAAGAGCACGTTGTATGCCTCCCAACTGATTCACAATATTATTTTTCCTCTTTTTTAAGTTGTCAGATATTCTCGCCTCCAATTCGTTATATCCGTCTCTATTCCAGTGAGGGAAGAATAGAAATGATTAAAGTCATCCCATGAATTCGTGATAACCTTATGAATGCTATTATCCAGGATATGTTCCCCTCTAAAACTAAAGTAAAAAGGTCTGGCAAGAGAGTTCACATATCCCAATCTAACCAAAATGGGCAAGTGATTTACTTAGTCATAGACAAATGCTTAACGAAGAATTCGGAAACAACATACACCAAGTTAAGATACATAAGGCCCAACCAAATTTTTCTCTAGTACCATGTATTTCCCAAGTGAATTTAGAACTCAACGCTTGCATCTCAATAAGGCCACAATCTTCCACACAATTCATAAAATCCTTAGTATGACTGTAAGTAACCACTTGACCACCCTGTTTGTTCTCTGACCTGAGAGAAGTGTTAAAGTCTCTGAGTACTAGGCAAAGATCATAGGTGGGACATGCAATTTAGACCTGTTGGCTTATGTAATGTTTGTTACAAATTCTTTCCAAAGTTGTGGTTCACAGGATCCAAGCGTTCATAGGAAAACTTGTTGGGGCAGAACAATCCAACTTCGTGCCAGGATGCCAAATCACGGATACTATGGTTATTATACAAGAAGTCATGCATACAATGTGAACCAAAACGGGAAAATAATTTCTTGCAATTAAAGTGGATCTGGAAAAGGCTTATGACAAATTAAAATGGGACTTTATCAATGACACTCTAGTACACACATATATGCCTTTAAATGTTGTTCATGTGATCATGAATTTTATTACCATGGTTACAATGCAAGTAATATGGGAAGGTAAGCGATGTGAATCGCTCGGTCTAACTCATGGACTAAGGCAGGGAGATCCCTTTTTGCCTTATGATTTTTTTCTTTGTATGAAGCGTCTAGCCCATCTCATTAAATACGCTTGCAATGATAGGAAGTGGAAACCTGTTAAATTCGGCAGAAAAGGTATGGATCTTTCCTATATATTTTTTCACGGATGATCTTGTTTTATTTGGCGAGAGCCCGATCTTGCAGATTCAATAGGTCAAAGATGCTCTTAATCAATTTCTAGCGCTAAAGTTTGGTCTTTCCAAGGTAATTTATATTTTTCCAGGAATATCTCTCAACAACTCAAGGAAAACATCGAAGCCATCAGTGGATTTGAGACGATAAATAATCTTGGTAAATATTTGGGAGCCCAGTTATTACTGTAGAGTCGATTACCACACTAAAGAGGGTTGAATAGTGTAGTGTGTGTCTTTGAATTTTCTTCGAAATAAAACCAAGTAAAGAATGTAAAGAAGAAATAACATAAGGATTTATAGTGGTTCGAACAACTCTTTATATAGGTCAATTGTCTAAGTCTCACCACTTAAAATTTTCACTTTTAATCAACCAAGATTAGAACTTCACTTTCAAGTTAAGTTAGAACTTCTACAACTTTCCTAATTACAGTTCAAGAATAAATCAACCTAAGGATATGTCATTTGATCCCACTCACAAGCATTTTTAAACACAATATTTCAATCACTCCCAAACAATAAATGAACTAGTG
This sequence comes from Flueggea neowawraea, assembly GCA_948243855.1. Taxonomy (NCBI): domain Eukaryota; kingdom Viridiplantae; phylum Streptophyta; class Magnoliopsida; order Malpighiales; family Phyllanthaceae; genus Flueggea; species Flueggea neowawraea. The sequence continues at coordinate 11,947 of CAODLS011110464.1, read as the reverse complement.
ATACAAGCAATAAATGAGGAAATTAATGAACAATGCACTTGTATCAATATGAGAGAGGAAATTAATGTACTCCAGATGCAAGTCACCAAGAAAACATGTCTTTTCTATTAAGATGTGTGGATATTTCAACTAATCCAATAAAAATAAAAGAATACTTCATAGATTTTTTGGAAGTGGATGATACAATTAGACAAGGTCTTGTTGATGCACTAAGAAATAAAATAACGGGGGAAAGAAAGATTCAAAATGAATTTCTTTATAAGATTATAATAAATAAAAAATTATCTTATATTTACAAAACAGATTATACTATATACAATCTAAAATTTAGGAAAAGTTCACTTTTAATTATTTTTCAGTTTATTTGTTGATGTTAGAAACTTTTGGTACAAACATCTTACGTATAAATTGATTATACTATATACAAGTGTATAATAATTCACTTTATGTATAAATCTATTGTCACCCAAAACACTGGTGTGGTGGCTGGAAACATTCAAAGTGAATTTTTATATATAACATTATAATAAATACAAATTATATTATGTTTACAAAAATGATTATATTATATACAACATAAGGTTTATAAAAAGATTTCTTTTAGTTTATTTTCATTTTATCTATGGATATCACAAACTTTTAGTTCTAAGTCTAAATTAGGGAGCAATAATTCACTAAGAAAAAAAATATAGAAGAAGCAACAAAAAAGAACTTTTTTTTTTAGCTTAAAGACCTCTTTATGCTGAAATCAATCTTGTAAACACAATAAAAATAGATAACACATAAATCTCCAAGTTAAAAAGTTTTGAGTTAACTAACATTCAACTGATACGCCCCAAGGGGTTAGACCTAGCGGTAATTAACTAATGTTTACAGTTGGACATTTCAGGTTCGAATCTTGATAGAAGTAGGTGTTGACTTCAGTTTTGATGATGATGATGATTGCAAAACATCCATAAAAAATGTGCTAAGTTGCAAACTTGCTGAAATATGGATACAAAGCGACTTGTACATGATACAAGTATTTTTGATCATATTCAAGAAATTATGGGTTAACGGGAACACAATGTGTGTTGTACACAATACAAGTCACTTTAACGGGACTCATTCAGGAAACATAAGGATTCCAAATCATATAAAGTGACTTGCACATGATATAAGTCACGTTATAACCTTCTGGATTGATTGCACAAGTACACAAGTCACGTTGCAAAGAGTACAAGTCACGTTATATGATAATCAGATGAGGACAAAGCCAAAACGCTCCTCGAGATTTGAATTTGAATATTCTCTGACACGGTGATGTCGATTAAAGGTGTTATCTTGAGATGAAGTCGACAACGCACATTGCATGAGGTACAAGTCACGTTGAGAATTCATTAGGTGAATTGTGTATATTCTGGAACGAAGAACAATGCACGTTGAACAAGCCACAAGTCACATTGATACCTGATCAATGTACGTTGTACATGATACAAAGTACAATGTATCTTAAATCAGCATTTTACAACATTTGGAATTATTCTCCAACGGCTATATCACTGATTCCAACGGTCACAAACTCCAAGAAGACTATAAATAGACATCTCCAACATCAGAAGAAGAGAGAGAAACCTTGGCTAACTTTGCTATCTTTATTTCTCATTATTTCTCTCATTCTCATTTAAAACCCACTCTTGTTATTTTAATTTGCTATTATTCTTGGGTTGGGTTGAGGGTTGTATAGGTTTTCTTGTTAAGCCTTAGAAAAACAAGTGTGGTTGCTAGTGAACCTTAAAAAACTAGAGGTGAACGGTTTCCTAGTTGAACCCGCAAAAACTAAAGGTTTGGTTTTCTTGTTTATAAAACAAGGCGTAACTGTTTGCTTGTTAAGCCAACAAAAATAAGTGGTGTAGATGGTTTCCCTCCACCTGAAAGTGAGAAGATAATGCATTGAAATTCTTGAGTGGATCTCAAGGAGTGGACGTAGGCCAAGGAGGAATGAACCACTATAAATTGAGGCTTTGTTTTCTCTCTCTCTAATCTATTTACTTTCCTTTATATTTGTGAATTGGTGGTTTTATTGCTTCCACATTTAAGTTTGATTTTACTTGTTTTAAGCTTGTTATTTGATTTAATTTGCAAAAGTTTTCAACAAAGTTTTTAACTTGAAAAAAAAATCCAATTCACCCCTCTCTTGTATTGTCATTTCTTATTGAGACCAGAACTTTCACAACTCCCTTAGACCATTACTCCCATGGGCATGACCTCTCTTGGACCAACTTCCTGGACATCATTAACTTTCTTCGTGTGGGGCTTACTCCTGTGAGTTTTAACATGCATCAAATTTTCTAGTGGTCTAATTCCCTTTATAAATTGTCAATCACTTAACATCACCAACACCAACCCTTTGGACTTGAGTTTTCTTTCTTAGGGTTGCAACCTCCTGGAAGTGAACTTTGTATACTTAAGTGGATTTTATGAATTCGGTCTGACCTACTGAGTCTGAACCTAAGTTCGTCGTAAACAAATACATACCACAACAATTGGTATAATTCATAAAAAGTGAATAAATAACGAGATCCTATTTGTAAAAGAATCATTGAAATTTAAAATAAAAGTTCTGATTCGATCCATTTAATAGAAGTTAGTGAAAAAAATTCGTAACACTTTTTATTTTTTAATTTAATATTTCGAATGTAGTATAACCACTCATAAAGTCTATCCACTTTGTTTGGTGAACTATGAGCTATTAAATATGGTCTGGAAATGGTATGGGAAAAAAGGTTTTGACAGATGCTATTAGAGTCGGACTCCACTATTACAGTTGAAATTGCAAAAAAATCCAGAATCATGGAAGGGGAGCCAATAGGCACTGATATCCAATATCCGTGAACTTCTGAAGCTTCATTGGACCGTTGTAATCACTCATGTAATTAGAGAAGCCAATAGTAGTGCTAATTGGTTAGCTATACATCGTTTAGGAATGCTAATTGGTTAGCTAGACATGTTTCTAAAAGTCTCCATTCGAAAAAGTCACATTTCTGAAAAAGTGGTCTCCAATGTCTCCATCTGGTATTTTTCAAAATAAGTTTCAAAAAAGTGACATTTCTAAACAAAATTATAAGCGTATTTGTATTTGTCAAAATTAAAATTGTATTTGATTATTTATCAAATTCGATATTTCATTTGGGACATCTAGCATAATTAAGGGCTAATTACCATGTGCATTATTTTTTCTTTTTTTATTATGTCTGCACGGATTTTTTGTACTGTTTCTTTTTAAACGGAGCATGTAAACTTTTTATACGGAGATTTTAATTTTCAGTATGAAGCTTTTTATTTTGAGTGATGTGTTTTCTGTTGTTATAATTTATATCTCTCAATTATTTTTGTTCTTTTCTCTCTCCTCTCTTGATTGCTTTCCTCTTTTTCTTCTCTTCTCTTCTATTTTGCTATCTATATCTTCTCTGCCTCGGTCTTTCTCTCCATAAAAACCCTCGATCTACCGTCCGCCAACCACCTTCCCTCCTCCTTCTCTGTCAATTCATCTCTTTCCCTCTATCTTTCTCCTCCGGTCTCACGCCCTTGTTGTGTCTCTCCCTCGCTCCTCTATCTTCGAAGAGGTAACCGTCGTTCTTTGTCTCCTCTCTTGCTCGTCTCCCTTTCGCGTACACCCATCGCGTCTCCCATCCTTGGTTTCCTCCTCGTTTCTACCTCTCGCTCTCGTCTCCTAGCTGCTTGCTTTCATTTTCGTGCATATCTCGATTCGGGAGGAGCGACGACGAGCAAGATCTGGTGATTTGTCCTCTCTCTCTTGTTTTTCTACTCTGTCGCTCTTCCTCCTATGGCCGATCATGTCCTCTCTTCTCCGACCTCGTCCTGTCTTTGCCACCATCTTTCTCGTCCTCTTCGATCTCCTCTAACAATCGACCTATTTTTTCGGCGGCGATTTTTGCTAGTGTTTCTTTTTTTGCTAGGGTTTGTTACTGGTTAGTGCTGATGTGTGATGATGACTTTTTTGCTAGTGTTTTTGTTTCTGGGTGTATTAATGTGATGATTGTAGTTTATTTTGAGTATATTTATGGTGATGATGGTTTATTTTTTATTTTTCTAGAAATTTTTCTTTGAAAGGTGCATTTTAAGTTTATTTATGGTTTATATTGAGTTTATTTAGGATTTATTTAGTTTAAAAAATGTTTTTAAATTTAGCTAAAGTTTGCTTTAAAATTTATTTAAGGATGTATTTTAGTTGTTAAAAAATTTAAAAAGAGTTTATTTAAGGTTGTTTTTAAGTTTATTTTAAAGTTATTGAGATTTTAAGTTTTCTATTATGGTTTATTTTTGGTTTATTTTGGGTTTAATTTTAAATTTTATTTTAGGTTTATTTTGAGTTTATTTATTTGTAATTAAGTTTTTAAATGAGGTTATTTATGTAAGTTGTCCATTTTTAAAAGGTTTAATAAAGTTTATTGTAGTTGTTTGTAGTTTTTAAAAAAGATTTATCAGTTTTTAAAAAAATTAAAAAGATTTATTTTGAAGTTTATTTTAGGTTTATTTAAATTTTAGGCTTATTTTATGTTTAATTTAGTTTTATTTATGTTTATTTGAGGTTTATTTGAATTTTATTGTAGGTTTATTTTAGGTTTATGCCAAATTTTGAGGTTTTTTTTAGATTCATTTTACAGATTTTAAAAAGGTTTTTTAAGGATTTGAAAATGTTAATTTTAATTTTATTTTATTTAAAATTTTTATTTTAGTTTTTTTCAAGAATTTTAAAGTTCATATATAAAAAATAAAAAAAAAATCATTTGATTAAAAAATTTATATAATTATTTAAAAATAAAAAAATTAAATAATTCATAAAATTAAAAACATTGGAAAAAAAGGATGAAAATAAAGTAAAACGAAAAAACAGTTTACAAATGAAAAAAATTATTTAAATAAAAAGGTCAAAAAAGGAAAAATAAAGAGAAAAAAATATAAAAAATAAAATGAAAAAATGAAAATTTTTTTTTGAAAAAAGTTTTTTTCAAGTAGTTTTAAAAGTAAATAAAAATTAAGATAAAAAATTAAATAAAAAAAATAAATGTAAAAAAATTCTTGACAAAAGTTATAAAATAGTTAAAAAAGGACTAATAAGAAAAAAAAACACTTAATTGACAAAAAATGAAAAACAGGAAACATTAATAAAAATTTTAAAAATAAAATAAATTTTAAATTGGTTTACTAAAGTTTAATTTTGAATAAAATTTAATATTTAATATTAAAAAATATTTTATTTATATCCGTAGGGGGAAGTTAATTTCCGTACGGGGAAAAGTAATTTCCGTTCGAGAAATAATGCCATACGGGAAAAAAAATTTAAAGTAGTTGGACGCATATTACAATTAAATTTTTAAATGGGGAAAGGTTTGTAAGTTGTCGCATAATTAACTCAATAACAAACGCCAATGCCTATACCACAAGAAAAATCAAGCCCAAATTATTTCAAACCCGCTTTATTTTGACGCCTTTTAAATAGTCCAAACCTTAATGTCGGTTTCTATTGTCCAACTCTACAATTTGGGCTCGCTCGCGAAACCCCGACGCTGCAACAAAAGAACATATCCAAAAATTAGTCGGCCCACAGCGACATAACGTCTCTCCTGAAAAACATTTCAGATCTAAAACACAATTAACGTCGTTTATAGTTCACTGTAATGGCTTGAGAAGAAGCGAAGAGGAAGAAAAGAGAAAATCCGAAATCGCATTCGTCCAAGTGTCCATCGATGGAGGACGCCTACGCTAGATCCGCAACTGAGGTACGCACTGCTTTTTGTGAATTCAAGTAAGTGCGATTGTTCCAGAGTGACGGAATTGATGAAGTAGAGCTGAAACCGGAAGTGCGTTGGTTTGTTTGGTGCAGGTTCTGGATTTCTTCGGAGTGGACCCTACGAAAGGTCTCGGTGATTCGCAGGTATGTAGAAATAGAATTTAACTGCTTGAGTTGATTTCTTTTGCGAAAATTATGGCGGCCTGAGTTCGAGTTGGAAGTTATTTTTTTTTTTGCAGGTTTCGCTCAATGCACAACTATACGGAAGAAACGGTATATCACTTGTTTCTAGAAGTTACATTCTAGAAATTGCTTTTAACCGATGATCATCAACTGCATGCTTGCCACCATATATATTAAACAGTTTTTTATGCTACATTCGATTTTATATCTTCATCTTCTGGTGAATGTTCTGTTTTAGTAGAAAATTTCAGTCATGGATTATAACTTTGTTGGTTTGTGGTCTAACTAATCTCAATTCTTTGGCCGCATGGTTCGCTCGTGGTGTGACAGTGTTACCTGAAGAGAGAAGTAAGTATATTTCATGTTTATTTCTCTTGTTGAATGAAGTACTGTTAAAAATGTTAACGTAGTTGAATAGAAGATAATTGGTTTTTTTAGAAGACTTGAAGAAATTTAAATTATAACTTGTTCAGTTGAGGTGCAGTTGCCTCGTTTCATTTCTTGTTCTTGAAATGAAGTCAAAAACTTTTTTAGTGCTTTCTTTTAAGTTGATTGTGGCTAAAATTGATAGAATTATGTGACTGAGATAAACAATGGTTAGTTTTGGAATACTTTTTATTCTGTTTCCATACTTAGCGTAATCAAACTTGTGGTAATTACATTTTCCTGTCTTTAATAGGATTATCCTATATTGATGCTTAAACCCTATGCATTTCATTTGTGTTTGTTGCAGGAACACCCTTCTGGAAACTGGTCATCAAACAATTTGATGATTTGCTTGTTAAAATATTGATTGTTGCCGCCATTGTATCATTTGCTTTAGCATTGATTAATGGGGAGACAGGCTTAACAGCATTTTTGGAGCCTTTTGTAAGATATGAGATACATAGTTTGTTTTACCTAACTTACATATTAAATCCAATTGGAAATGTGCGTTCCTTTCATTTGGCTCTGCAGATCTGTATGCTTGGTATACTTTTTGGTGTTGTATAATTCTGAGGTTAGTTTATTGTTTGTGCAGGTTATACTTTTGATTTTGGCTGCCAATGCAGCAGTGGGGGTAATTACAGAAACGAATGCAGAGAAAGCTCTTGAGGTATGTTTATTGGAGTTCTAGTTTTTTTTTTGACCACAAGAGTACTAGTTACTCATATGAACATGTCTGAAGCTAATAATATGTTGTTGTTTATATTCTATAAGGTAGTTTTATTTGTGTGTACATCGATTTTAGCGACCTTGCTTTTTTCATTTTCCCTTTTTCTTTGGGCAGCATGAGGAAATGAAAACATTTACACTCTGCTTCTCTGTTCGGTTTTTTATTTTTTTTATGGCCTTTTTTTTTACACCCTGCTTCATTTAATTTTGTATAATAATTTTCTGCACTCTTGCTTGCAGGAATTGCGTGCCTACCAAGCTGATATTGCAACTGTATTGCGAAATGGTATGACAAAAATTTTCAGATGGCCAACTGTATGATTGATGCAAATTTCATTAACAGGGCGTATGTTTTGCCTTCATTTGTTAGATGCCATAGGGCACATTGATATATCATGCTTATGACACTTGTTGATGTGGCCTTATCTCGGGTCCTTAGAGCTGCAATATAATTTGGTTAGGACTTAGGTCTAAGGTTCAAGTCTTACTAGCAATAGAGAAAGTACAGCTAAATATCCTGGCTTCTGCATTTATTCATATGGTGTGGCATCTGTAAAGGGTGTTGACAATTTCTCCAGTTCTGTCCTTGCCTTTTCTCCTTGATGATCAAGAATGGAAACAACGAATGAACTTTTTTTGGTTGTCCGTTTGGGGGAATTTTTTTGTGGTTAAGCTCATATTTTTGGGGTTTCTTTACCTTCAACTTGGGGTAATATCTTTATGAAGGTGCAAATAAAAAAAAATTCAGGAATTTTCATTTTATTTTGCTTTGTCGAGAAAAATGCTGTTCTAACACCGGACAGTTACATCGTTAGTTTCACCTTTTGTCACTTAGTCCATGTAAATCTTCTGGTATAGGTTGTTTTTCCATACTTCCAGCAACAGCACTTGTCCCAGGTGACATTGTGGAGGTTGGTGGTAAGTTAATCTTTTGGGTGTTTTAAATTTGTCTTTTCTAAACCATCTTGAACAACAATTAATTTTTTTTTTGCTCTCTAAATTAGTGGGATGTAAAGTTCCAGCTGACATGAGGATGATTGAGATGCTGAGTAATCAGTTACGTGTTGATCAAGCAATCCTTACAGGTACATATGCCTGTTATTTTGGCATTGCTTTAACAATATGTTGAGTTTTTATGCTGAGGTATCCACATGATTCTTAAGATGGCTAATGTGATTTTAAATGGCATTTCCTGGAGCCTGGACATGGGTTTTCTTTGCTGAAACCAAATTGTTTCTTTTTTACAACTTATTTAGCCAGTCCAGCTGATGATTTTAGGTTGATGTTGATAGGTGAGAGTTGCTCTGTGGAAAAAGAAGTGGAGCCCACTGTAGCAACAAATGCTGTGTACCAAGACAAGACAAACATTCTTTTCTCGGTACTCTCCGAAACTTTGTTATAGTTTGTGTAAAATCAAACACAGTTGGTATGGTGGTAATTCGGCATATAAAAAAGCTACTTGTGTGAAGTTTTTGCATGGCATTGCTGACTTTATTGTGTCTTGGGCCTAGATGTGTTGTCTTATATACGTTTATGGCCACAGATTGAATGATCTTGATGAATAGCCAACCCAGAATGAGGGTTGATTGCTCGGAGAGCTTAGTGATTTTTAATTTGTATTTCATTTCATGGAGGAACATATTAATCTTTATGTTTGTGAACCTGAGAAAATCTTATTGAAAATGGACTCGCAACTTTATAATTATCACTCATGTTTGTGTGATCAGGTTAGTCTAACTTTGCTTATGATACATTTTTTTAAACATATTTAGCAGACTTTTTACAATATGCTTATAGAAGGAATGAATTAGGATCTTGTTTCAGAATCAGAGGAGATGTTTTCTTTTGCTAATGGCAAAGTCCACAAATGCTTTGTATTAGAGTTTTGAAGTGTCAATCTTTCTCTTGATCTGATAGTCGCCGCTCAGTTTCCTTGAAAATTGTTGGAAAGAACAATCATCATCATTTTGATTCCCAGGGTACTGTGGTGGTTGCTGGTAGGGCAAGAGCTGTTGTGGTTGGAGTTGGTCCGAATACTGCAATGGGAAGCATACGTGACTCCATGTTGCGAACAGATGATGTGAGCTCTATAATATTTCTTGGCTTTCATTCTGATCCATTTATGTAATTGTCTTTTTTGGCTGTCTAGTCTGCATGATATTTTGAACATCAGGTTTTCGCCTTAAAAATATGTGTCAGAGTTCTCAAGTTTCTTCTTTATAATTTGGTGGAACCTTCATGGATGTGATGATGGGCAATACCTTAGCTACACATGGGTTTTCTCCTTGAATTGGTTTTCTGAATACTTATAGATGTTATTATACTCATCAGAAATGTAACTTAAACATTATAAATTTAAGTTCATTTTTAGTCCTTTTCTTTTGAATCAAATGATTAGTTCCATCAACTAAAAGAATAGTAGTGTCAATTCCTTTGTCCGTAAGGGCAGTTTCATGTATCCTAATTGCACATACAACTTTTTCAGGAAGCAACACCATTGAAGAAGAAGCTGGACGAATTTGGAACCTTTTTGGCAAAGGTTATCATAAATTACCTGTCATTTCTTCATTCTGCTTGAAATTGGGAACTTCTGTCAGTTTGTTCTGCTGATTCCATTTCTAAATTAAATATTGCCTTATATAGAGTAAGTTTCTGAAATTTTTGAGTAAATTCAGGTAATTGCTGGGATATGTGTACTTGTATGGATTGTAAACATTGGTCACTTTCGTGACCCTTCACATGGTGGATTTTTGCGTGGTGCAATACATTACTTCAAGGTATTAGTTCACATAGGAAATTCTATAAGCTATGAGTTGTTTTCATGTTCTTCTAATCTTCTTCATGTCTCTGGCTTTATTAGCATCTTATGGAAAACTTTGATGTGCTTTTATGTACCATGGACTTTAAAGAATTTGCTTTAGTTAAATCTGTTGTCTTCAGCCCCATTTTATAGTTTTTTTTTTGTTCCTTTTGTAACTTTGACCTACTTTCTTGTACCTGCCTAGATTGCGGTTGCTCTTGCAGTAGCAGCAATACCAGAAGGGCTTCCTGCTGTTGTTACAACGTGAGTTCTTCTGATTGAAATTGAGAACTCTAAATAATTATTATTTTTTTGGTTAAATATGCCTAGTGGATGCTGTGCTTGATCTATTATGAGGTGCTCAGCAAGCTTATTTTAAAGCCATGATTTGTTAAACTTGGAACTTGAAATAGAATGCATTATCAGGCATCTGCAACGTTATTGATGATTTCATGATATGAAATAGGATGCCTCATTCAAATTTTGTTGCTTCATTATATGTCTTTTGTTATTTCTAGGTGTTTGGCTCTTGGGGCAAAACGCATGGCTCGGTTAAATGCAATTGTGCGGTCTTTGCCATCAGTGGAGACTCTAGGCTGTACAACAGTAATTTGCAGCGACAAAACTGGAACACTGACAACTAACATGATGTCTGTCTCTAAGGTAATTTTCTAAGAGCTTGTGAACATTCAGTGATAAGAGTTTTTCTGGTCATACACATTGGCATTATTTTTCCACCAAGTTTTGTCAGCAGCATTGTCATTAGAGTTTTGAAAACATATACCATTAACCTTAGAATTGATATTCATGCATGAAAAATAAGGGGTATAATTTTAACCTTAATGCTTTCTGCTTTTCTTTTTATTTGAGTGGAAAAGTTTGAAGCGATGTGTTGTTTATGTGGTTCACCTAAGAAGTGATCTAATATGGCTGCCCTATATCTTTGTGTACTTTTCTAATATAGAGCAGGGCTGAAATTGACAAGTCCTCTATCAATCTCTTTGAAGTCTTGTTGCATTTTGTGTATTATGCTTTCAAATGAAGATGACTTCCAGCTTTCTGTGGATAATTGGAGGGAATTCTTCTCAATATGTGTGGTCAAGAAACAAATAAATGCGTCCCACTTTATTGCTGAAACCATTAGCGTATTTAGTTGAATTGAAGTGTGAATTGTCTCAGCCACTTTTTTTTTTCTTTTCAAATAAATTAGATATCTGTGTTTTTTCACTAATGAAAATAATGGGGATGGCAATATTAGCTATAATCTTCATTTCATTCTTAACAAGATTCTTTTGTTTACTGAGTGTCTTATGGATTTTATTTTCTATCTTTCCCAGATATGCGTTGTTCATTCTGTTCATCATGGTCCTGTTGTTTCTGAATACGGAGCAAGTGGAACAACTTATGCTCCAGAAGGCGTTATTTTTGACAGCAATGGGATGCAGGTATCAGAAGTTGAGATAATAGGCACTTTGTGCTGTGGATGTATCATGTATGCATGCATGAATAGCCTTGAATAGACACTAACATACACTAAAGTTAAAGTTTTGCTAGCAGCTAGCATGGGTTGTAATGCCTTGATTAAGCCTTGGGATTGCATAAAATGTAGCTCAATTCTTTTAACTCTTGGTCTCAGTTTTGGTGGTAAAGATGATAAAATTAGTAATTAATGTTGATTCGAGTCTAAAGATCCAGGTGCCTTTTATTACTGGCAGGCTTAGTTTGGTTTATTGTGCATGCATGATGGTTTTGCTTGGGATGTTGGCACAATATTTGCAAACTCAGACACCTTTCTTTTGTCATTAGAAGTATTTTATTTTCTATCAGCTTTGGATGTTTAAGACATTCTATTGGCGCTATTGTCATGCTACTATTTCAATTATTTCTGCAGCTTGAATTTCCAGCTCAGTTGCCTTGTCTTCTTCACATGGCAATGTGTTCTGCTCTTTGCAATGAATCTGCCGTGCAGTATAATCCAGACAAGGGAAATTATGAAAAGATTGGGGAGTCAACTG
>CAODLS011110144.1:0-15857 GCA_948243855.1 Flueggea neowawraea | reverse complement strand
TTAAAAGTCCTAGTTTTTATTCATTGTCACTTCACGTAATCACGAGAGATTATGTAAAGTTAATGCACGTAATACAATCACTTTGACAAAATCGAGTTCATCGATTAGCTCAAATGAGAGTATTAGACAATTGTATAAGTTCAAGTTGTCTAATTGCGAGCATTGCAAAGAGGAGAAAATTAGAGAGGAAACCATTTCAAAAGTCACTTTAAGCTGAATTTTGTTTCTATTAATCCACTTTTGATGCTTGACGTCAAAAAGAAATAAAGGGCAAGACTAAGGCCTACTACTTCATCACTGATGTATATATGACTGTGAAAGGTACGGTTATATTTATTTGATTTCTTATAAGTAAGACTAACCAAGTTATTTCTTACTCCTTGCAAGACAAGATGAGAATCAAATAAAGCTTTGTGGATCGATTAAAGTCATGAACATCTACTAGTTGGAATCAAAGCTTTTTGTGATGAAAGATAATGGAACATAAGTTGTTCATTAATATGGTGCGAAGGCCACAATGTTCAAAATCCACCCTCTAAGTCCGTTACTTATGCATCTCATGGTTTATAGATTGATCAAGACCTAAAGCACTTGAAACCAAGAGATGTATTGACAATATCCACGATACTTTGGTCTAAAAGACCAAGAGGCTAAAGGCGTTAGACACCTTGCTATGTCAAAATGACACTTCATCATGGAATAATGAGATTGGTATAGTAATGAGTTATAAGAAGTCACATTCTTAGTGAATACATTTTTTAACTGGGATAAAGTGAAAAAGATTTCATTTTATTTGAGACTCAGGAACTTAGTCCCTCAGGATCACTCCATCCAAGTGGGAGAATTTTTTAGGAGGATGAGGATAGATGATGAGAAAGTTGGGTAATGTAGATTACATTCTTGTTTTTTTAAAATCTCAAGATTTCGATCTAAACCAAACGATTGTTCTCTTTTTCTCTGAAAGGGATGCATTGCTAAGTCTTAGAACGATTCAAGGTTTTAAAAATTTTTCAAAAGATCGATCCATTGATGCTAGCGATTGTTCTCTCTTTCTCTGAAAGGGATGTGTCGACTACGTCTTGGAATGATTCAACTTTTATCCTATCTACCTCAAACGTGTGCGGATGTTCCTGATTCTGACTTAAATAGGAGGAAGATTCTTATTTCTAGTGCGAGTACAAAATCTTGATCCTAGTGGGAGTTTTGTTTTCCAGTGGGAGTAGAGAACTTGAATCCAGTAGGAGCATTTTCAAAAATGCATAGAACTAAAAGGGATAAAGTATCACGATGACATTTTTTTAATAAATGAACCGACCGTGATTCTTTTCGATAAAGTATCACGGCGACATTTTTTCGATAAATGAATTAATCGTAATCCTTTTAGTAACCCACAATTCAATGACAAACGTGCGAGTATGTTAGCGGTTTACTCATCCCAGTGAAATTTGTATTGATTAAAGAAATGGAAGTACGAGTGACATTTACAAGATTAAACCATGTTTGAGAATTGGTTAATCTACCCAAAAGGTAAGTACTCATTGGAGATAAGTGGATACATGAGCAATAAATTGAGTGAGATATCAATAATCGCCAATGGAATTTAGTCAACGAGATTGGAAAGTCCAACTTGTTGAAAGATTTGCCTTCATTTAATAGACTTTGTCATTTGGACTAGTCTATACCTCGACCTACATTAATGAATATAGAAACTCATTTTCTCGTGAAAGAATTTGGAGTAGAAACCTAAAAAGTTTAACCTAATAATTTTATCGTCCAAGGTATGACCTAGACATTCTTTGAGAGGGTGGTGCATTCATATTCGTTGTGATAATACCAAGTATTTTAAGGTGAATTTTATCATTCTTACATTGTGTGAACGTCACACTTGTGGCTAGAAATGGTCTAACTTACCTGAATGACTTCAAAGATTAGTCAATGTCCAACTTTGATATTGCTAATATGGGTTGACCTTGGAGTCAAACTTTAAGAGATCATTCAAGTAAATTGTTGTACCTCTTCAAGTGAGATGGATCAACAAACTACTTGAACGCTTCAAGATGCAAAAATGCATAACTCATAGATACCTGGTGACTAAGAGAAAGTTTCTTAGTAAGTGCATTTGTCCATAAACCTATGTGAGAGGAAGAACATGTAAGGAATGTTCTTCACGTAAATGTCATGTGAATATTTTTTGTATTCTAATAAATAGTACATGTGTCGATTACAAGACAATGTCTTGTAAGAAATGCCTAGGTGTGTAAAATGCCTAGAGTTTGCTATGTTATCAAGTTAACTAGCAACTATTGATCCAACACATAAAGAGGGTGTTGGAAAGCAGTGAATGAGATACTTGGAAACTTTAGATGCACTACAAGACACTGTGTTATCGCAAAGGCTTGTGATAAAATAAAACACAGTTGTTTGTTTCATATGATGATGTGGACGTGAGGATGTTCATATCTAGTTATGTGTTCTTACTTGGCAGAAAAATCACTCCATGTAATAGTGAGGAACACGTATAAGTATGTGGCAAGTGAAGCTGAGATCATAGCTTCATTACCTGCAGTGTAGTAGAAAGGTGAGTTATACAGTGGAATGATTCACTTAGCTCTAACCACCTAAAGAACCAACGACTGTCTTTAGTGACAATCAACCTCGATTGCTTAAAGATCGAAAAGATTTAATATAAATCTAAGCAAATTGAGACCAAGTATCGTGTTGTGAAAACTTGTTTGGACAAGGACAAGTAAATTTGAGTACAAGTTTCACAAGGTGAAGTGAACTTGAAAATGCAAATTCATGTGACATGTGATTGAAAATCCATTAATAAAAGCCTATAAGGAATAAGTTCCTTAAGATACGCATGGCACACAAAATGCGTAATCCCCTAAAACATGATCTTTAATAAGATCATCGTGAGCAATACACGAGCACAAATGTTGAGAGTTGACATTTGTAGTATCGTTAAGTGTGAAAGCATGTTGGACAGACAAGTAACCTACACACACGGGTGTTTTCCTTAGTTTTTCCAGTTCGTTGAGGAAAGAACTAAGATAAGGCTGGTTTTGAACATAGAAAGAGATTTAGAGTGCGTTCATAATTAAGATGTCGTCTTGCATTTTACAGTCATGAGTTCATTGTAAAATGACAAGAAAAAATTGTATGTAAAGAGTCATATGCCATAGGATGAATTTCCATGATGATTATTAAATGATCATATGCTAAAATTGAGTGACTTTTAGCATATTCTGTCTTAAAGGTAGAAGTAATCCTATTAAGGCGTGGATTAAGATTAGATGGTGAAATACATTATAACCGAAACTTCTGTGTGGTGTTGACAATGTTGTATAAACATGTGATCCTCCAAGGGAAGGAAAGAATACAACAACACATGTTCATACCATATGTGCTATATACATGACCATAAGGATGGACAATACTGAAAATGATCTCACTTTTCCTAGTGTGAGACCCTGTCGTGAACATGTGATTTTCGGTACTACCTACCATTAGAACCCTTAACACATTCAAGACATGTAGTTGAGTTTTGCTACTTTAGCTTGCCGTTAATGGTCATGATTGATTCGACCAAGCGTGTCAAGATGCGCAAGTAAACTTGGCTATATGGATTGTCTGGTGTAAGAGGGGAAATTCATTTCTAGATGCATTCGCACTAGTCTCATAAGTTTGCTTAGCTAGCTCTCATGTAATCTGTCACATGATGTGTGAACTATGAGTAAAACTTTTGTGAGATCGAGACGTTCGAAAGCAGCGATTGTGTGGTAACGAACTAAGGGAAAGGCATACGTTCCAGCAGATTGTGTTGCTGTTGCATACACTATGACATAATGAAGTTGTTCTGCAAGAGACACCTTCTGACAAGATTGAGTAAGGAGTTGTTATATATTCCTTACAGGTGTATAACAATTATGCTCTTATCGTATACTGATCGTGCGGTCTATTTGTCTGTATGACGAAAGGATCGAGCATGGTTATGTGATTACTAACCATGTTACATGATGATGTACCATGCCGTCATGTGCGAGTGAGAGATGTTGGAAAAAGCGGTCCGCCCATGACGGTGAACCGAACTCGGTCAGTCAATGTGTGAACCGGGACGATGGACCGAGACCAATAGGTGAGCTCAATTGAGATTGACCCAAAAGGCCCATGTACTAAGCCCATTGGGCTCATTAGGCCCATCTGGCCTAAAGCCCATTATGAAGGCTTATATATATATATATATATGAAAGAATGGTTATTCCATTCTTCCATCCCACAAAAACGCGAGAGAGGGAGGGAAGGAAAGAAAGAGTCTTTCTTTCTCCATGCTCTATCTCTCCTCTCTCCACTCGTCGTTTGTTCGTCGACTGTCCTGATCCGCATGGCATCTAGGCTGCGAAACAGACGAGCACTCTCGTCGCCAATCTGACAGTGATTTGTTCGTGAAACCAACATCATCCCGATATTGACCTCGATGTCTTCCGCTACTGGTTGGATTGTGCCTCCGCTGAAATCGAGGTAGGTAATTCAAACCTACTAATTTATATTGTTTATCTGTTAAACCAGTAGTTAAATTCATTCAAAAACACTTACGTCCATTGCTGATATGTACTATCTAATTTCTTAAAAACATTTACGTCCATTGATGATGTATATGTGAAGTTAATATTATATAAATATTTATTTTTCCAAGTTCACTTTGCAATTTTTTTCACTCCATTGTGGGAATGAATTCAGAGGCTTCATCGACAAGAATAAGCATAAACTATAATTAGAATAACTAATATGAGCTTGGAAGACGGCCAATCCCTAAATCATGCTAGATATTTTCCAATTTAATCAATGACTTCACAGATAAAAAAAAAAACAAAAAAGAAAAGCTGTCATCGCAGAAAGTTAAAATTTGATTTTGGGGGGGAAGATAAATCAATTTTGTAGAAATCAAATCTTGTCCGGTGACTTTGGAATATATAGTCGTGTGCAACCCATAATACATTCATCTTTGACAAGATTTATTAATTCTAAAGGTGTCTGCGGCGTGAGTTCAATGGGAACCATTAAGCTCGTGCTGCTATTACCTTCTCATTGTGAAAGGGATGGTCTGATTCAGTAGAAGATAAAGATGTTTGTCTTCCGTTCAATGGGAGATCCAAGAGAATGCAAAAAGCTCTTTTGTACTTTTTAAAAAAAAAAATTACTCCAACGATCATTTGACCATTAGAGTTAAAAGAAATTATTTTTTGGTTCGGGATTTTTTTCTTTTTTTTTTATTTTCAAATAAATATATAAATACCACAACTTTCATTTTATTTATTTTTCACACACAATTTCAATTATATCTTTCTCTCTTCTCTCATTAAATCCACACAATATCTTCTCCTATATTCTCAATTATACTCCAATTATATATCTATATTTTTCTTTTGTCAAATGGATCTAAACCAAGATCAATTTTTTTCCAAAACTGTAATTCAAACAATACGTCAAATTCTCAAAACTAACCATATGATTTTTCCCACCAAATTTCTAAAATTCTCCAAACCTACCATACTCATGGTATCCACAAAATTTTTCATTTTCTCAAAATTCTCAAAACGCAACCAATTTGTCATCATATCCTTTATTTTCTTCAATGAATTTGTACAATCAAAATTATGAAAATTTTACCTACTCTTACTTCCAACCAAAATTTGCAAGTAGTTCACTATTAGATGTGACATCTCGTACTTCAAACACATCAGATCCATGTTCGTTGTCAGATTCTCAGACCCCCTCAATATTTGTTCAATCACGAATGGAGGATTTCAATTTGAATGAATTGCTCAATGTAGATGAGGGCGAGAAGCGTCAATTGTGGACCCTAGAGGACAAAAAATGATGAAACTAGTGCATATACAACTTCTTCCGATGTCGATACAAGTGTTGGAGTCAAGGAAGAAGTCGAAGTGCGTCCACTCGGCCAACAAGCAGCGAAGGGAAAGGCCAAGTCGAGGAGGAAGGGGAAAGCAAAAGAGAGTACATTAAGCTTGACTGAAGTTATGGTAAGGCAATGAGACGAATTGAAGGAGAGGATGGATACCATAGCAAAAAATAAATAGCGGTTTGAAAGATTTGTCGAATTTGATATATTGCTAAAGGATACTTCAATTATGTCTCCCTAACAACATGAAGTGCATGCTCAAATTTGTGCGATCATCAAAGAAAAACATGACGTTAAGTAATGTATTTTATTATTTACATTAACTATTGTATTTTATTTTTCTATTGCGTAATTCAATCTAGGATATTATTATTGTTAATGTAATTTATTATTTTATTGCATTATGTAATGTATTTTCGATCTTTAATGGCATTAAGTAATTAATTTATTTTTTAAAACTTGCTAAAAACTAGTCGGTAAAAACTAGCCGTTGTTTTGACGTATGACTTTTATTTTTCGTATTTATCATTCAACTAATTTATAAAAAGATATAATTTCAAAAAAAATCACATAAATTATTCATTCGAATTAATTAAAATTAAAATTATTAAAATTATAATTTAATTAAAAATATAAAAAATAAGTTTAATATATTTATTTATTGTGATTGTAGAATATTAATAAATTAATTAAGAAAATAAATAACTATAAATATTATATTTAAACATAAAAATAAATATAATTATTGTGAATGAGAATTTAATAAAAAAATTAATAAAAAATTAATGTGACACAATAATCATCTTAAAATAGGATAACCTTTGGACACTCGAAACAAAAGAAGACGCATTAAAAGCACGTTCCAATAACTGTGGTTGCCATTTCTACGAATTTATCATTCGTAATTAACCAAATCAGGTTGTGGACCAAGACGACAAATATGGTCATGATTTTTTCATTTGCGATTGTTGGAAAAAGCGATCCGCCTATGACGGGTGAACTGAACTCGGTCGATCAAGATGTGAACCGGGACGATGGACCGAGACCAATTGACGAGCCCAATTGAGATGGCCCAAAACCCATTTAAGGGCTCTTATATATGAAGGAAAGGAAGAGCGAGATGGCTTCCATTCATTCCATGCCCACACAAAAATGTAAGAGAGAGGGAAAGGAAACATCTATCTCCACTCGCTCTTCGTTCGTCAATGGTCCCTAGCATCTAGGCTGCAAAACAGACGAGCACTCCTTTCGCCAATCCAATCGTGGGTTGCTCGCAATACCAACATCGAACCGATCCTGACATTTGTCTTCCGCTGCTGGTTGGGTCGAGCTTCCACAAAAATCGAGGTAGGTAACTCGAACCTACTATTATATATTGTTTATCTGTTAAACCGGTAGGTAGTGGACACATGGTTCGTGTTTAATCTATCATCTTCTTACTCTCCTCAAAAAAATTGTGAGAACCAACATAGGTGTTACTTTTGGCTCTAATACCACAGCGTTGATCACCTTACTATGCAATGCTTCTCACCATTCTGCTACAGCGCACTCCATTGTGACTTACTTGCGTACTTTGTCTTTTAAAACCATTGCACAATAATGACTAGATCTACATAATCTTCGCCATCAAAAGCACCCCTGTATTACTCCCTCAATAACTTATCGGATTTCAGAGGATGATAGAAAGAGAAACTTAAAGAGCCATAGGGAGAAAATTGATTTTGAACTAAACTTACTTATGCCTTCTTATTTCACAAATGAAGCCTTATATAGACTTCAGAGGTTACACCACGAGAAATAAGGCCACATAATGAATGACCGACAAAAGAAAAAGGAAAGGAATCAGATTCATTTCATAATACAACAGATAAAGCCAAAACAAATGGCAGACACAACACGTGATACAAAATGACAAACTACTTTAACATGTGGCAGACAACCACATGTGACACTTTAACAACTTGACACAAAGTTGACATAAAGTAGACACGACATCACGTTGAGGCAGAGCATATTCTTTCCTTGACGTAGACAGAGCACTTATCTTCTCGGCGGTAAAGGAGACCTCTATCTAATAGGTGGACTTAGTGATCTGTCTTTAATCTTCGTCCACGTACAAGCATTATCTTCTAGCGGATGGAAATACGGGGAACAATCATCATATAACCAACGGTATTCTTCTTCCAAAGATGAATCACTGTTGTTGCCAGATGGATCTCTGTGTAGCTCATATCCTGGTTGTGGTTGGACAGGAGCAACCTACTGTAGTTCCTCCATGACTGAATCTTAAAGCTGACCAGGTGGATCATATGGACCTTCAAACATTCCTATAGTACTAGGTGTCATCGTAACAGATGATGGAGTGATAACAACCTCTATAGGACGAGTCTGAAAACCTAATAACATCGTTGGTGGCGGCAATGGCAAATTATTGATAAAGCATAAATGTTCGACCAAGCTTTCTTGATGTAGATGATTGCCACAGATAGATGGGTATAAAGTACCCCAAGAGTAATAGATGTTCTGAGTCCATAGAAAACCTTGAGAGTGACGGAAGTAGAGACGATGGAAGATGTATACTTCAGATGAGGGTTGTCCATGTCTTTCAAGATGTCTTTCATTATTAATAACGATCTGCAAATTCTTTCTCCAGACAGTGATATCATCAAACCATTCAAGGAAAGTCTATAGCAAAGATCTGCACTGTTGGTTGTCATTGAGATGGTCAAGTATCTCCTGGGCAGTGAATTTAATGGCGATTTTATGTGCAATGACAGACACCATAGGAACCAGAAGAAATCTTTTGTGAACGATGGAGCCATAAGTTTTGGCTTAGTGAGCAAGACATACGGAGGATTGAATACAAAATACCTCAGTATTAGACTTGTAAAGTATATCTCTGATAACTTTACTCTGAAATGAGTCACATGTGTCTGAGCAAAAAGAGTGATTTGACTGGGCTTTTCATTTCCACTAAGACCAGGTGGAAAATTTCTTTTCTGCATGGCTACAAGATACTCTGGCTTTGGACTAGATGAGCTGGATGGTCCTACCATAAAGATTAGTGGGATTATGCCTTTTGAGGTGATCACAGGAATTGATCTTTTAAATTTCTTTCGGTGAAGATCAATTATCAATTGTCCTGGAATCTTTCGTTTAGGCTGAGAAAGATAGTCTGCAATAATGTTGTTGTTGCCTTTGATATGTTTCACTTCAAACTCATACCAACTGAACCAGTCATTCAGTCTAAGGCATTTACTATCTGGTACCTCTTTGTTCTTGAACTCAAGGATCCTGGGGAATGATGAGTTATCCATTTCGATCAAGAACTTATGTCCAATGAGATGGAATCCAAAGCATCTAATTCCATTTTTTACTACAGTATCTCCTTGAAGACTGTATGGTAATGTTTATCTGCATCAGAGAACTGACCACTTGCATGGCCACAATATTCCATGTTTCCATTATTGTCTTCTTCCAAAATGACAGCTCCCCAGTATTCATCACTGACATCAGTTTGTAGGACCCGTTTTCCTTCACTGGGAATCTTTAAAGCTAGAAGCTTTTTGCACAGTTGTTTATTTGTTGGACAATTGTAGTCTGTTCTGGTCCCCAATGAGGGGCATTCTTTTTTAGCATCTTTGACAACTGGTTGGTGTACTATACAATGTGCGATATGAACTGTCTCACATAATTTACAATCCCGAGAAAGGATTGAATTTCTTTTCTGGTGAGATCTCTTTCTGAAAACTGTTCAAGTCCTTCTGCAATGTGAGATTCAATTTGAAAGTGTCTATTCTCAAAAGTAGAGCCTATGAACTCTATCTTAGGTTGGACCAGTATGCTCTTCTTTTTGGATAGCATAATTCCATATTGATCCGCAAGAGCAAATAATTTAGCAAATAGAGCCTCATGGGCTTTCTCATCTTTAGAGAATAAGAAGATATCATCAATATAGATCAGTATTGAATAAAGAATGGGCTCAAAGATCCGAAGCATTGCCTTCTGAAAAATAGATGGGGCTACCTTTAGCCCAAAAGGTATTACAGTCCATTGGTACTGGGCCGTAGGTATGCAGAACGATGTTTTAGCCCTATCATCTGGATGGACTTCAAGCTACCAAAAACATGCCTTAAGGTCAAACTTAGAAAGCACATTGGCCTTTTGGAGATGGACTTGTAAGGACTGGATCTTTGAAAGAGGGAACTTGTCATCCTTCAGGAAAATGTTGAGAGGCTTGTAATCAAACACAAGTCATTTCTTTCCCCTAACCTGCTCACTCTGCTTGTTAACATAAAAGGTTTGGCAAGTCCAATCACTGGTAGTAGGCTCAATGAGGCCTTGTTAGAGTAGCTATAGACATTTTTGCTTGGTTAGGACTAAGTCAGAGGGCGTCATCCCTAGATGAGTTGCCTTGGTAGGATTGACGTCTTCATTCTTCTTGAATGAGAGTCTAATGAAAAATTTCAGATTCTTCCATAGTGGTTTAGGATGTGAGAAGCTTGCATGGATTTCAGAGAACAAGTGGGAGTACTTTGTCATCAATGGATGTTCTCTTGGGACTGTAGGAGTAAGACTGTACAAAGACTGAACCATAGAGTATAGCTTGAAATGTCTTCTGTGATAAACTCCTTCTGCTCCAATGGTGAGCTTCTTTAATTTGCTAATCACATCAAATCCAATAAGCATGTCCTTCCCTGTGAGTTATGTACCAACTGGGAACGGCTTTATCCCAATCTTCTGCTGAGTAGTAAACTCCGTAGAGAATACTTTTTCGCTTGCAACAACAAAATAATTGCATTTTTCCTTCCATGCTCCTAGAAGAACCTTGGGATTGATCATGGTTCAAGCAACTCCTGAATCAAGAAATCATATGGCTTTGATTAGCACGTCATACTTCGATTGGAGGATTTCAACTTCCAAGTGAGGAACATCGAACTGCTGTGTGGATGGATTAGGTGTAGCTTTAAACACCTTATGATAGTATCGTAAAAAGTTTTTCTCTTGGGTCCACATCGTTTTCCTGCTCAGAGAAAATGGATTCAAGGTCTTCATCTAGTTTGTACGGAGCAATCTTCATCACCTGCTTAATTAACTTAGCAGATTTTTCTTTGTTGGGGTAATTGCGAGCATAGTGACCTTCTTAACCACAGATAAAGCACCATGTTGACTTTTTAAAGTGATCTTTCTCCTAAATGCCTTGAAACTCCATTTCTTGTTCCATGTCTTGTAACCCTTTCTTCTCCGTCTAGAGGGTCTGTACTTTGATGATCCAGAGGACCTAAAAAACTTCATCCAATGCTTATTCTTTCTGCTGCTTCTGCAATCACAATCTTTTTCCCTACACTTTATTTGTAAGTGAGACTTTAAGCACAATCTCTTTATCTGGCTATTGCAGGAAAATGTATCAAAGAATTTATTCTGCTTACACAGGCTAGCAACTGTCTGTTCCACGTACTGGTACAATTCTCCAAGATTGTGTTGACCAACATCTTGTTGTGAAACTGCCAGTAGTTTTGATATCTTCAGTTGTAATTCTTCTGAAAATGAAGCAACAAACACCTATTTCAAATCTCTATTGATGTATCCTCCTAGCTGATAATAGATGTCTGTCATTCTTTTGTATGAAGGTTCAAATTCTTCTCTTGTAGTGAACAATATTTCATTTTGAAATAATCAGCTTCTCTTATCTTTCCATATACGTCGGTATGTCCAATGAACTCCTAGTGGATCATTACAAGAGCGTCTTCAATCGAAAATCCAGTGAACATTAATTATTTGGATATGCCCATCGCCGTAAACCAGTCTCTCAAAGCACCAATGAACCTGGAGGCTAATTCTCTTAGAATATCTTCAGTAACATAGCCAGGTCTGGATCTCTGTAAATCAGCCCAAGAGCTGATCTCAAGCATTATCTCCCTTCTCTTAGAAACTGGTATGTCATCAAATGTGATCCAAGGACCTCCTCTTGGTTGTGAGGGCACATTAGAAGGTTGAGGTTGAGGTATTCCTGTTGAGGCTAAAGGTTCAAGTTCTTCCGAAGAACCTTCATCCTGTCCTGATAATGGAGAAGTTCTTAACATTTCTCCTTGGTGTTGGGTCGACATGAGGATGGTAGATATGTCAGCATAGTGTTTAGACTCTGATGAGAGTTTTGATGTTGATGTTGCTGATGACTCTTCTTCAGAGGGTTCAGAAGTTGTAGGAATTTCTTCCTCAATTGGACTTAGATCTTCTTCTGAGCTTTCTGAACTAGTTTGTACAGCCGAGTCTGTTGATGCTTATTGTTTCTCTGAAATTGGTCTTTGTTGTAAAAACTGCAAAGTTCCAAAGTCTTTATCTTGAAAGCTATCTTCATAAGGATATTGTGGATCTTGGAAATACAAAACCATCATAGAATATGACTTTTCTTTCCCTTTCTTCTTTGACGTCGAAGCTTCAGACGCCTTTTCCTTTTATTCTTTCTTTTCCTCTTCTTGGATTTTCCCGTCTCTTTTTCTATTTATCATACTCTACAAAAGTTGTAGAGATTAACATGATGGAATTTCTTCTAACTGAGGCCATGAATCCTTCGAGTGGTGGTGAATCCCTTCTTAGATGAGAAGAACTAGAAAAAATAGGTCTCTTTGCACGTCGTGGAGGTGGAATAGAGACTTCTCCCATGCTTTGAATCTCTCGCTTTAATTTTCTTATTCTGCCGTCAAGAGACTCAAATTCGTCATCACATTGCTTTGCAACAATCTTTTCATGCATGACACTCTCTAATTTCACCAGTCTTTTCTAAAGATCTTTTGTGATTCTTTCCACAGTGGAGGCAACTGTTTTGATCTCTTCATCATTTCACTTCACAGCCCTTGAAAGCTTATCAAGCTTTCTATCGTGCTTCTTTAGGTGACCTTTCTAAGCAAGATGACTCTTACTCTGCCATTTTAGCACCTCCTCAGCAGCTGTCAAAGGTTCTAGAGAACCATCAGACCTTACAGTATTTTGTCTAATGAAAGGTCTCATAGAAACTCCGGTGGTCGTTGTCTTTTGGAATAAATGAGGGTAGTCACTGTCGTAACCGCTTTCCTCAATTGGCTTGGAAGAAGAAGCCATAAAGCACGAAATAGCAGGCAATGTAGGAACATTCACAGAGGAAGCTACCTCTGTCTTGCAAAGGCCTTATTGCCTTAGAATTTTCAGAGCTTCATCATAGGCAGATAATAGAAATCGTCTTTTCCATTCTTTGGTAAGCTTTTCATCACTCCTCTTTCTCGTATCTTCTGAGATACCAAACCATGGAGAAGATTCTCCATTTTCATCTTCAGGCTTGGGAAATGGTCGACAAGAGGATCTGGTTCCTCTTTTCCTATCACCAGGAAAATAATCTTCACCACACTGGCACCTATCTTCACACATATTGGGATCTACATCCCATATGAAGTGTCCATTGATTTTATCTGTGTAGACTGGATGACCATCAGGTTCAAACCAAACTACATGGATATTTCTATCTGTATGAACTGGACAAATCATTGTTGTCGACTTGAAGAAATATGAACATGGCTTATCATCTTTAGAATCTTCAGGGGTTTTGAAGATGGTTTCAACCACTACATCCTTCCTTCGATGGAATGTGTAATCCTGATACTGAACAGGCTTGTCAATCATCCCTATCTTCTCGTAATTGGTCAGCCAAGAGCATGGGACCAATTTCTCTAAGGTCTTAATATCCAGTTGTTTAGGAGCCTGGATAATAGTAGAGACCTTCTCTGCAGTTTTTGAGAAGACGTATAGAGCATCCGCTGACCCATAACCATTAAGGTCAATGGCATGGTCTTGTACTCTAAAGCACACCTGTTGGTGCAACGTAGCTATGTGAGACGAGGATACGTGGAATACTCCTTTGATTTGGATTTGCAATTTCATACCCGTAGAGAGGTTAGGATCTCTCAGAGACATGACGAAATTAGGGTAGAAAGTCAACATCACACTTCCAGCATTCAATGTGGTCATGACTGCATCAATGATCACATGTTGATAGTTTAAGACCCGAGAGTCAAGGAGAGCCATACGATTTGATATTGGACATCCCTTCCTGCCATTAAGTTAGCAACAACCTGATAGCACCCCAATGTATGTGGGTGTATCCTTCTCTAATAGACTAGTTGATCAAGGATTGATGGACTTCAATAGTGATGTATTGTTCCTGTTCTGTAGCTAACATGAGATTTTGATCCATTCTAAATGCCTGTACATATTCCTTCGGTTTATGTTACTACGATGTAGAAGGTGTCGTATAGAGACAATAACCCTAGGTTTTTCATATACAGTGTATGGGTTGATGAGAGGTTGTATTAAAGTTGTTACCTGAGCTCATTCAGGGATATAACTGTATTCTATTAGCTTATCTAATTTGTTTGTTTCATGGGTATTAAATGATAGTGTTTTGGATAATTGGATTATGTCGAAGATAGATAGAGAAGTAGAGGTAGAGGGTAAATCAGATGGTGTATCCATGGTTCGTGTTTAGTATATCATCTTCTTACTCTCATCATAAAAATTGCGAGAACAAACATGGGTGTTACTTTTGGCTCTGATACCACAACGCTGATCACCTTACTATGCAATGCTTTTCACCGTTTCCCTACAGTGTACTCTATTGCGACTTACTTGCATACTTTGTCTTTTGAAGCCATTGCACAGTAATGACTAGATCTACAGAATCTTCACCATCAGAAACACCCTTGTATTACTCCATCAGTAATGATAGATTAAATACCCATGTGTTCACGCGACTGCGACACGTGGTGGCATTCTGGAGTTGCGCGTGTCTTGCACGATCAGGGCGTGATCGCGCGTAGGATAGACAGGTGGCACGTGTCAGCGCGTGACACGTGTTTCGACCTCCAAATTTCATCAAATTTTTGGCATAATTAAAATTTGGATTTTTTCTGAAATTTTTGACATATTTGTTACAATTTTTTGAGTTCCAAAGCTTTTTTTTTCAAATTATTTGGATATTAAAAGTGGTGTAAAAATTATGAAAAATATGTTTTCTGTCAAGAATTATTTTGGAAATTAGTTTTCAAAATAATTGATTTTAAAAACATGCAAATATGGTTCTCATTTAAATAATTGAAATGAAATTTTAATTATTTGGAACATACGAGAGTGCGTATATACCCGTTTTATTTGTAATTTATTATAAATATGCAAATGAGGTAAAACCATGTTGCATCGAAGGAAGTGTGAATTAAGAAAGAATTTGTACGACTCCCAAAATGAGTATTTTGGAATTGTGGAGGTTGTAAAGAGAATAAAATAATTGTGCACAGGTATGCATAGGTGATGAATGTTCGCTTACTTCATAAGAGATTATGATTCTTATCACCAATATTGGTTAAAGATGTTGGTTCATACTAGAATTTTATGGAAATATGATTCTCTAAGTATCTTGAAAAGACACTTGGAGATTCTAGTAAATAAAAATATTTTGACATTGGTATGTCCAATGTTAAACCATGATCACGAGAAAAGATCATGAGAAGTGGTAGATTCACTTTAAGGTCGTTTGATTTATAGAATTCTTCGAAAAGTTGGTACAACCACTTTTGAATTCTGTTCTAACATATTGGATTGTGGTTCATTATCTATCCAAATTGGTAGATATAAGTTTAGCGCTATATGAGTTTAGAATTATATTGGGATATTTAAGCATTATTCGTATGTTAATGCTAACCAATGTTAATGTACATGTATTAACATTGAAATTGATTGTTTGGATATCATGTTGGTTCAATAAATGATATTGATTTCATTTATTTTTTTTGGCATTGTTATGTTAATTTGTCTTAATTTAATATACAATATTTTATATGTGGAATATATTGTCCAATTATTGAGTTTGTCTAAATAATTGAGATGACCAACATGGATTCCCCTAAGTCAA